>JAKOGI010001956.1:0-127353 GCA_029747015.1 Carnegiea gigantea
TATATAATATATAATATATATATATATATATAATATAGGTGTGTGTATGTATATATATGTATATGTGTGTGTGTGTGTGTGTGTGTGTACGATGTATGTTTGTTTGTATGTATGTGTTTTTGTGTGTGTATGTAACGGGACCTCCAAAATCCAGCATATGACAAGTGCCAAATTTTTATGCGTTAGGATTTTTCCTAATTTAATTTCAAAATTAAATTCTGACCATCTAAATTATTATTTTTAATTAAAATAATTGTGACACATATCCTCTTTGCTATGAATACAGATTATTAAGAAATAATGAAAGATTTCTTAAATCTATCGTCATCGTTGTTATCATTCATTGTCATCGTCATCACACCTATGAGATCTTGTCGTAAAAGTAGTTTGCTACGCGAATAATAAATAATTAATGAATAATTGTGAAATATACCCTATTTACTATAAATACACGTTATTAAAAAATAATGAAGGATTTCTTAAATCTATCATCATCGTCATCACCATCGTTGTCATCCTTCCACGTCATCGTCATCACACCCATGAGATCTTGTCATAAAAATAGTTTGTTACAGGAATGATAAATAATTAATGAATTAAATAGAATTGTGATGCCTAATGAGTTTTTAAAAAGCAAAGAGAAATCCACAAATTGTTTATCATTATAATTTTTTTAATTCAGAAATAATTCTGGGACCGGATTTTCCACTTAATCTTAGTAAAAGTTATTGTACTTTGTTTTTTTTTTTTTTTTTTTGGCTGTTGCTGAAATAATGTTTTGACAAATTAGATGAATTACGTGTATATATTACTGTATTTTCTATATATAGTTATTACAGTCAGCGAACCCAAATTTTATGAAAGCATCACATGGGTATTGGAAAATGAAATAAGACTTATAATTGTTTGGCACATCACTCTTACACAATTTATCCTTCTTTTAAAAAAGATATTCATCCTTACTATTAAAAGATATTAGAAGATGTTTTACTATGTTCTAACAATGCATTATACCAAAAATCACGCGTTATAACTTTTTTAAAAAGTATACATTGCATTATAAAGATCTAGCATTATATTGTTGAAATAAATCAATCGTATAAACAATTAACATGTAATAACGGTATTTATTGAGGTTGAAATTTGAAAAACTATCTCGTGCATCATGCAGAGGAAAGGATATTGGTTACTATTATTACTGAGTGTAAGTAAACATTAATAACCCAAGAAAGCAAAGAAAGATTGAAGTCTTTGGTAGGGCTGTTCATCGGTCTAAGACGCGGTCAGACCAGAGCGGACCAGCTTGGACTAAAAACTGAATAACATTGCGGTGAATGACCAAGGACCGGACTAGTTAGAAGGCGGTCTAGACTGGGGTAGGACCATTAAAAATTAAATCGGACTGAGACCAGACCAACTTTGGACCGAATCTCACCTGGGCAATGTGGGTTGAGCTTCTTCATTTGCTTGCGACATACTTTTTTGTTTGCAATTGGGCTGCCAATTATATGAACCAAGCACAAGTATTATGATTTTATGGTGTTGAGCTTGGGTAGGGCTGACAATGGAGCGGGTACGAGGCTGGTTTAGTCATATCCTCGTCCATACCCATTTTTAAAATTAATACTCATATCCACACCCCTACCCAGCGGGTGTTGTAAGTTATACCCATACTCATACCTACTCGGCATGAGCGGGTATGCGGATTTTATTTGGACACATATAGACAAAAAAGAATTAAACCCATTTTATACCCATATTCGACATCAAATGGGCAATATGTCACATTAACCCCCAAACTTCTAACAACATATCATATCACGTCAAGTACAACTAAAAGTTTGTCAATTAAGCAATGAATTAGCACTTGACAATTACAATTTCTAATAAAATGTCTCACCGAAGTCTTGAATACCATACAGTTCAAAGCAACTAGCAAAATATCCAAGTACAAGTAACAAATTAGAACTTTAAACAAATAGGTACAGGTTTTATATGGGGCGGGTACGTGGCGAGTATGGGGCAGTAGGACCCATACCCATACCCATACACATTTTAGCAATATTCGTCCCATACCCTTTTTTTTCAATTTTCACCACCCATACCCATACCCATACCCATTAGGGTTTGCGGGTTCTAAGCAGGTACGATTTTTATTTTTTATTTTTTGGGTCTTAGGCTTGGGCTGAATAACTCAATACCTAATTAATTCACATACTGGAGTCAAAAATAGAGAAGTCTTAAAAAAATATCTATATAAGTGGAGGAGTATGACTGGAGTATCAATAAGGAAGGCAAGATGCATTTGTACTATAGCGTTGGGCGTCTCAGTGAAGAAGGCAAGAAGCAAAGAAAATCATATGAATACTCGATACATGATGTGAAAGCGTTTCTACCGCTGTCATGGCCATGTTGTGCCACAATAAAGAAGGCATTGAGCAGTCGACTCATACATGGGGAAACGCACATGGCGACGCGTGAGAGACTAAGCGAGAATGCGAGAGGCAGTGACAAGTCGAATCCGATGCAGCTAATGGCTGGACATCAACAGCGAGACTGAGACACTAATGGTGTAGTCAGGGAGAAAGAGGAGTCATAATAGTGAAGGATTGAGGGAGTCAGGCAGATTGGAGAAGGCTGGAAGCCGCTGAAATGAAAATGAAAAAAAATAGAGGAGGCTGACCTGTAATCTGGTACCGGTCTGCCCGGTCTATCTGGTCTAAACCTGAACCGGGAACGAAGACAGAAGAGGATAAAACTCAGGACCAAGGACATGTAATCCGGTCCATGTCAGTTTGCTGGTCTTCGATCTGGTCCGGGTCTAGACTGAATAACGAACAACCCTAGTCTTTGGCACAATACTAGGGAGACAAAGTGGGACACTAAAGTACATGCTTGGATAGCATATACTCCCTTCAGATAGTAATTAAAAGCTAGTTAAATGCTAGAAAATAAAAAAAGGAGGGAATATTGTTTGTTGTTGTTTTTTCTTTGTTGTTGTTGTTTAAATGAAGAATTATTTCTATACTTAGTGAAGAAATTTTGACAATATCTAACAGGCATCAACAAAAAGTTTATCATATTTTACAAGACATATAAAATAGGAATATTGTATAATAATATACTGTGCTTTGGGGATATTGGACGATAATATTTCCATCTTTGAACTTGGACGTCCGTACACCATACTATAGTCCTATTTACTATTTATATACTAAGGTCCATTTTGAAGGTGTTTTTAGTTGGTGATGTAAGTTTATATTTAACATATACAATTGTATACACTTAGAAATTCTTACATTTTAAACGTATGCAATTGTATATCATCGCGAAATTGTTGCACTACATTGATGAAAACACATGCAAATTCTGCATTGGTATGTAGATAGTAACTAGGGCAATAATGTGGTGCATAAACATCCAAGTTCAAAGTTGGGAGTATTATTATCCAACACCTCTAAACCAAATTATAATACTGTCCAAAATCCCAACTATAAAATAATATAAAATATGACAAATATATAATTAACACTAGTAAGTCAATTGAAAATTAGATGATGCTCTCATAAGCATATTGTACTCTCACTCATTAGATTTTTAACTCTTTCCCAAATTTCTTACTAATCTTTTTTGATTTTGGGTTCACCTGATCCCTATATTTGATATTTTTGAACCTATGATGTCTTTCCTGTAAATGCTCCGGTGAAATTGGATACTAATTGTTTCCAATAACACAAAATTTGATGATTTTACTATAAGAGAGCACCATGCAGTATACTCTGAAAGCATAATCTAACAACTCTTAAGTCAATGGATCCCTTGTCAAAGAAGAACGAGAACTATTAAAGATAAGCACTTTGCTAGGTCTTAATTCTATGTTTTGCTAGTAGGGGATCAGGAAGAGATGAAACTAATTATGTAGGAAGGCTCAAACATGAGTTCCCCATTTACATTCTATATTTTGCTTTTCGTGAATGGAAGAACCAGGAAGGCTTCTGTGTTTTTTTTTTTTTTTTTTTTTTTTTTTTTTTTTTTTTTTTTTTTTGCTTTCTTTTATTTTTTTTGTTTTGGTTAGGGGCAGGTTGGATTATCCACATAAAAGTGGCAGGCATTTGACTTCAAAAAGAACTTCATAATTTCCTCTTCCCCTTTTGTTCATCACCTTTGATTGCAAGAATCAACTCTCAACGTGATAAGAACCTACTTTCAAGGGGGAAAAGTTGGTAATATACATAGACCAATCCATCTGATTCATATTTTTGACCAATGTAGTCAATTGTAAGGCAAGCAAGACAATAAAGGTTGCTGCTTCAAAAAAATTGATATTGAAATTAGTAACAGTATAAGGATTATCGAATAATCATAGTGAGTATCAATCAATTCAACCTGCGAAACTTCTGTATTGACTCTCTTGAGTGAGTTAGTTTAAAGGCTCCCAACCTTATTGAATTATGAGAGAATTAGAACAAATTAACTATGTGCCCTTCTTAATTTTTGAAAAAAGAATGATAGATTTCATCCCAAAATTTGAATATTCCCTTAGACTTATTGCCTGCTTACTATACATAATAAAAAGTATGAAAGATAAATCTGAAATGACTCGAGGGCCACACTATGCGTAACTCAACTTAATGGTACATCTTGACAACCACAAGTTACGAACTTTAATTAATGTAAACATATGAAAGGTATGACTCAATGAGTTACACACTAGGACTATATGGAGTTTTATATCCTTGAATTTCAACACCAGTTACAGATAACATACATATCAATAGATCTCTTAAATTATCTAGATGGTTGGCGAACCATGGCCATCCAAAGTAGCACGCACTAGACAATACGTATAACATGTAATACTAGCGCCAAATGCTTCTAGACTATAATTTAACTAAGTTACATCACCTGTCTTGAGTGTTGAAAACCATAGTTCGCAAACACATATCCATTTCACAACAAATTCACAGGATCATCAGGTCATTCAAAGCACAACATATCTTTTAGTTTGCTTTTTTAACTATGTTAAAATCTACAAATGGCGAAATAGGAGGAGTAAGCAATCATACATTCAGAGGTTAATTCCCACCTCCTAAGACCAAAATAAATTCTACACCATAAATATACATACAGGTAATAGCACGAATAATTTCAATACTTTGTTGAATCCTAATGTAATACTCTGAGAGTGGGACATAAACTTTTGAGTAAACCAAGTGTTTAAACTCAAATACTCATTTTCTAGCTAGAAGATTAAGACTATTCCATCTCACTACATAGATGATCAAATAGACATTTAAACATTTTCTTTCGCAATGATGGCTTTCTTAGGTCCTAGATCTCTAGTACCATGTCTAATACTTTGGTGGACGCATATTGTGATGGTGGCCAATGTTCACTGACCACATTCATCCCTAACTAAAGGTATCAAAGCTTGACTTATATGGCAATGGAGCCCCAAATCATGGCAACTAATATCAAAGCATCCCAATTGTTTAAATCATAAAGATTAATAAGAAAGACTCTTCAGCGCGCAGCTCCAAGAATTTCTCAAACTTGGCCTTGATGAATTAAAAGTACCGCAAATGCAGGATGTAGTTGTAGCTAGCAATCAACGAGTGTGGATTATATCCATAACAACTTGTGTTTCTAATTACCTGAGCCAATTCAAGTGTTTCAAGCTAGGCAAAACAAAAGGTGATAAGAAGTAGTACTAAACTACTAAAATAAACAAAATGGACTTTGATTATGATTAAACGTAGGATAGACCAACTAATCTAGTCAAACCTTCACTTTTCCAAGTTGTACTAGTATTCAGAGATGATCAATTGCACCACCAAAGCTCAACTAAGCCCTCTTTCAAGGGTCAAAGATTAGTTTAATTGTTCTAACCACCCATTTTCATGGAGTTAGCTCAATTAACTACAAGAGTAGCAACCCAAGATCTAACTAAGGTTCAAACTATTTTCATATCTAAATGCTAGCTATCCTCCCTGCCCACATTAGATAATTAACTTCACCTTTCAATACAAGTCAATTAGCCCAAAACATTGATAAAAAATTTTTTTTTTCAAGCATTTCATCGAACACGTGGCGGACATGAGAGAAAACTCTAAATTCAACCACAAACAAGATAGGCTAAGGTTTAAACAAAATCAACTAACCATCTCAAGAGCCAATCACAACCAAAGATAACAATTGAAGCACAACTTAATATCAAAAGCACAAGAAAAACAAAGAACTAATAAGCTAGCAAAGAAACTAAAAGTACGAAACTAAAGGGAGAAAGAGAAGAGGAACTTAGGATTGAATCATCAAATCCATCCATCTCGTACAAAATATACAAGAACATAAACTAATTTATTTACCCTCTAATGGGGTTTTGACGAGGCTAACAATAACTTTAATCGAGCCTTCAAAGACCCGAAAAGCCCCCTCCCCCGCCCGTAAAGCTTTCGCGAAGCTCTCTTAAATAGTAGTTGAAACGGCAATGAAGGCATAGGGGTTGGAGTGGCAATGGATAGCCATGGGGAGAAAAGGCCGACAAGAGCTGGGGTGTAACCATAGGCCATGGCCACGGGCATGGCTAGCTGTGTCGTCCACCTGGTTGTGGTTGTAGGCAAGGCTAGCTGTGGCCACCCCGTGGCTTTTTGGACATAACTTTCTTGATTAATACAGGGTTGACTGCTAGCGGGGGCCTCGGACATTGGTGGTTGTGGTGGCTTCCTTCCCTTACATTCTTCAATTTTCCTGTGCTTTCTTTTTCCTTCCTTACGCTATCATGCTCGGACCCCTTGCTTTCATCGTCTCATCTCCAAAAGAGAGTCTTTCTCTTAGTTAGCACCATTTTGAATTCATTTTTCGCTAACTTTGAATCTGTTATTTCCTACAAAATAATCAAAAATCAAATAAAAATCCTAGGAATTACTACTTATTACGAGCAAAAGTTGGGAAATGAGGATATCAAATATGATATATCAAGACCGAACAAATACCCCCACGCCTATCTTTCGCTCGGGCTCAGCAAAATAAAGAAAACTATCTAAGGACCTAACTCACTTTTATAGGAATCATGGTTGCATTTAGCGTATGCAACAAGTCCTTTAAACTCCTTGGTTCCCCCAAGCGGATTAGTGAGGTCTCGTGAGCATTTACAGAAGATATACCCACGAAATATTTGAAATATTTATGGATTTGTTCAAAAGCAAAGCTTATATACAAGGCAAAGGGGAAAAGATGTATACACTTAAATCGATTCTATCACCCCAACAACCTAGCTACTAGCCATATAGAAGCAAAACATACATTTAAGACACACATAGGCTATAAATGCACCCCGATTATCATTTTCACCCCACGTAAAACAATGACGTGATTTGTACACGTTGGTGCTCTATGCAAAGTGTATTGACTCTTAATGCTAGACTAAAATCGGGCCAACAGGCTATCTCTACTTGGCTAATGGACTTCCTTTTATTAGATGATCAACATCACCATTTTTTCCTTTCCTCTTTTTTTGCATGTCTCCTTATGCTCCTTCGCCCGGATGGGTAGCTCTTGGCTTATTAGGCCTTGAATTCCCAGAGAAACAACTTAGCACGTAGGTGGACTTCTTCCCTATTTAGGGGTTTTTATTTAATGTGCAAAGCACTTATTTAAGCCCAAATAAATGTACTGGAGTTAAGCCTACTTTTACGCTCCTCTTTTCTCATTTTTTTTCTTTTTCTTATTTTGGTGACAAAGCTGAAAGTCAAGTCAATTAACCAACTAGAATGTCCCCAAATCCAAATTTCAACAACTAACACCAAAAAAAGTTAATTGTCAAGTGTACAAGGTAGGCACAGAACCGCACATGTGAAATGGGGTTATTATGAAAATCCAAAATTACATTGAAGACAAGTGTTTCATCATGCAAATTCGACTTATACACAAGCTAGCAACCAAGCTATTAAAGATTAAAAACCAATCAAAAAGGCATGAAAGTTCGCAAACCCAATAAGAAAAACTATACAAAAATTGAAAAAATTTTACAAAAATATGCACGAAAAGGTATATGACCTCCCTAGCCCCCACATCTAAATCTCATAACGTCCTCATTAGGAGTCAAGGAGTCACTACTAACGACCACAAACTGCCTCAAGATGACATATATACAAAACCAAGAAACCAAAGAAAAGAAGAATGAGATATATACACAAACAAAGCAAAAAGAAAGAGAGGACTTACAACTAACAACACGACACACATATACATACACCAACAGCACCACCACATAACCACAAAGCAAAAATACATAGCCACCAACACCACGTATATACAAAACCTAAAACACCACCGACAACAAAACACAAAAAGCATACACAAGATGCACAATGGTGATCTTAGCCATCAATCAGCTTAACAATGTCCCAAATGTCACCTCAAAATTGATCACCAAAAATTCACAACCTAATATGCATAACTAAACAAAAAGAAAAAGAAGAAAAATAAAAAGAAGGGAGAAGAGTTAGAACGATTATACCAAGTTGGATACTGATTGTACCCAAACTATGCCTCTCGAAGATAGTGTATGGAGGTGCAAGGAGCATCACTCAGTCCTCCTTATCTCTCAAGACTCACATCTTCAACTTGGATGTGGTCAAAGCTTGTAAGAGCTTATCATATGCTATTGCATATATTTCAAAATGATGTGAATAAGGGAACACTAATAAAATCATAGCAAAGATAGTCAGTATGTGCCCTTTTAAACTTATCAAATGCCATAGAAAAATTAAAAGCGTGATCAAAGAAAGTACTCCACAAGATCTTTCTAGACTTATCCTCTACGTGTGCATAATAAGGGTCTAAGGAGGGATTGTACCCTCTAATGTCACTTAGGGACCCATGAAAAGCATGCAAATGAGAGAGGGTGGTAGGAAGCAAGACGCATGAAATGGGGGCTAAGTCAAGTGACTTGGTGCAAATAAGGTCTATATGCTTAATATTGGAAGCAGCACCAACCACCACACCATCACCACACGACTCCTCTAATGGGTTCTCCTCAAAAGAAGGCTCTAACAATGCTATATCTCCTGACTAATCAAGTGAATCATCCTCAATACAACTAGCATCACCCTTAGAAGGCTTACCCATTTCTAACCACTTGTACTGAGCTAAAGGGAGAGGAGAAGCAAGTAAGCTGAAGCCACCAAACGTAGTGTCGCTAAGTGTGCTAGAAAAGGATGGAGCAACAAATGGTAAAGAAGTTAAGGGAGGGTCAAACACTTCCTCTAGGTCGATCAAAGGTGTATCGATATTAGAATCGGCCTCTAGAGGATGGTAAGAGTCACAATCATCATAGAGACTTGCTTGGGTCTAGGGGAAGGTAGACCAGGGTCCATCTCATGCATTAAGCCACACTCCCTCATCTTACCAATAACGTGTGCATGTTGCTGACGCAGCGTCTCTATCACGGTATTAAGTTTAGCATAACATTCATCGGAAATATCATAATATAGGAATTTGCATCATGTTCAAAAGATTGGCAATAAGAGCACACAACATAAGAGTAGGAAGAATGGTGATGATGTGGATCCCTAAGTTGATCTACACATGCAGAATGAGCGTGCAAACCATAAGGAAGTCAGGAAGGGTATACAAAAGACTCACTAGCTCTCTCACATTACTATTAATACCAAGCTAAAGATTTAAACAAGTCGCACATGTCATCCACATTTAAAGCACGCATTCAACTATAACCCATGGACACAAGGGTGGCTTGAGTCTCTTGTGTTATTCCTTCAAGTACAACATTGTACATTTCCTTTTTTTTTTTATATGAAATGCACACATTAAGCATGATAATGATTTAATCTAGACAAATATTTCCAAAAATATTCATGCACAAATTGAGATAAATGGAAAATAGCCATTTTGATTTTCATTTCAAATTCTTGATTTTCAAATTTTTTTGGATTTTTTTTAAATGCCTAGCCTCGAATGCGCAAACAAACCCCAACATTGGAAAGCGCCAATTCTCCGACAATGGCATCAAAAACTTGATGAATTAAAAATACCGCAAGCACACGATGTAGTTGTAGCTAGCAGCAGACAAGTACAGGTTGTATCCACAGGAATTTGTGTTTTCAATTACCAAAGTCAATTCAAGTGTTTCAAGATAGGCAAAACAAAGGGTGATAAGAAGTGGACCTAAACTACTAAAATAAAGAAAAAGGACTTTGATTATTATTAAACATAAGATAGACCAACTTATCAAGTCAAATCTTCACCTTCCCAAGTTATGCTAGTGTTCGAAGATGATCGATTGAACCATCAAAGCTCACCTAAGCCCTCTTTTAAGGGTCAAAAGCTAAATTAATTGTTCTATCCTCCTATTTTCACAGAGTTAGCTCAGTTAAACTATAAGAGTAGCAAACCAAGACCCAGCTAAGATTCAAACTATTTTCATATCTAAAAGCTAGCTATCCTTCCTACCCACACAAGATAATTAACTTCACCTTTTAGCACAAGTCAATTACCCCCAAAATACGGATGAAAGCTCTTTCAAGCATTTCATCGAACACCTGGTGGGTATGAGAGAAAACTCTAAATTCAAGCATAAACAAGATAAGCTAAGGCTTAAACAAAATCAACTAGCTATCTTAAGGGCCAATCACAACTAAAGATAACAATTGCAGCATAATTAAATATCAAAAGCACAAGAAAAACAAAGAACTAATAAATTAGCAGAGAAGCTAAAAGCATGAAACTAAAGAAAGAAAGAGAAGAGGAACTTAGGCTTGAATATTCAAATCCCTCTATCTTGTACAAAATATACAAGAACCTAAACTAATTTATTTATCCCCTAATGGGGTTTTAAAGAGGCTAACAATAACCCGAATCGAGCCTTTAAAGACCCAAAAAGGACCTCTCCCCTCGTAAAGCACCCCCCGCAGCCCTCTTAAATAGTAGTTGAACTGATAAAGGAGGCAAGTGGGTTAGAGCGGCAATGGGTAGCCATGGGAGAAAAGGCCGAGAAGAGCTGGGGTGTGGCCACAGGCCTTGGCCATAGACATGGCTGGCCGTGGCCACATGCATAGCTAGCTGTGGCCACCCCTTGGCTTTTTGTTCTTGACTTTCTTGATTGATGTGGGGCTGGCCACTAGTGGCCATGGTGGCCTTCTTCTCTTGCATTCTTTAATTTCCCTTTGCTTTCTTTCTTCTTCCTTGCTCAATCACGCTCGAACCCCTTGCTTGCATCATCTCATCTCCAAAAGAGAGCGTTATTCTCTCAGTTAGCACCATTTTGAACTCAATTTCTACCAATTTTTTGATAAATAAGGATATCTAATATGATATATTGAGACCAAACAGGTCTCAAGTTTTACCATTACTAGCTTTTGAAAAAAAGGGATTGGTGGTCTACATGGCTCCAAGGACTTGGCATTACAACTCTTATCCTTTGGACTCTCCTGCACATCACTGTCTTTGGAATCTTCACCTTTAACCTCTACCTCCTCTCCATCTTCACCTTCTCATCATCCTCTAACAAAACACCCTTTGAACCCTCCAATATTCTTCTACTCCTCAAGGTTATGGCACTCAAGTGCTCTCTGGGATTTTCCTTGGCTTTTCCTGATAAGAGGTCTTAGGATGAGGAAAGTTGTTTCACTTATTAAGCAAGCTTGGCTAATTGGATTTTAATTAATTTACTAAAGGTGGACATGGTATTAAACTTCTTGTTACATTGTTTCATAGACTCATTAAAAGCTACATTTTACTTTGTTTGACATTGAACAAAGTCTTCCTTGAGGCTTTTAAGTTGATTTTGGTGTGGTGGTGGATTAATCAAGGGCGGATCCATGAAGGGGTCAATGTTGTCCATGAACACTATTTGCCCAAAAACATTCTTTAGTATTTTTGTATGAGCCGAAGTTCGTTTTCTCTCATGATAAGCATTGGCCACCGATTAAAAATGATAGAAATATCATAGTGAAAGCCCAAAAGCAATTGGCTTGTCCAGATTTGGATTGGTTTTTGTGTAAGTTTGAGCATTTTCTACTAACACAATGATACATTAAAATGCTCTGATGCTCATGATTTCTCTCACGTTGTCACGCTAAATAGACAAGTCAAATCCACCTTCCACCCTTTCTCTCTCAAACTTGTCATTGTCAACCATCTTCACTTCCCACGTGGCAACAATATTTGCCTCCTCAAAGTGTCTTGCATCATTAATAAATGTAGACAATTAACAAAGGGGTTTTTTTTGGTTTGAAATATAAACATAAAAGAAAAGATTATAATATCCTAAACTATCAACTTAGGTTAAGATGAAAATTATGAGAATACTATTTTTATTATTTTTTTTCCTGCATAAGAATCTAATGGACATAACCATAAAATGATTATGAAAAATTACGTACTTTGAGAAACATAGCTACATATTTTTCTGGAAATATACTAAGCAGTATTTTATAAGGCAAAAAATTACTATATGAGACATTCTAGTGGTTTAACGTATGGATACCGTTGGCTAAACTTTTTGAATCTACCACTAGGATTAAATGGGGCGCTAAATTGGTGATGGAAAGGCTAGGGAATCTTTTGTAGAGGTGGTTTAGGTTCTTAGTTCCTACAAGTGAGGTTTGAATAATTTTCACACCCAGGTTGGAGGTTTTCAAGTACGGATTATTTAATGGAATGAGGCGAAGTGGTCGTTTGGATCTTCTATAGGGACCCTCCAAATTGATCTTGTTAGATGAGTGTGATGAATGTCGGGCTTATCAAAAAGTTGTTAGCTTCAACCACAGGCCTAACAATGCTAGGTCTCACTCCACTAGCATTTGGCATCAGAAACTTCTTGAGTCATATTGCATTTGGGTCTATCATTATACTTCAATTTCGAGGTCAATGGGAGCTAGATTGACCGCACTTTGACTGCCCCTGTACATACACTAAAGGCACTACCAAGAGTAGTAAAGCAAATTCGAGCAAATGGCAATCAAGTAGATTAAGGAGGAAAGCATAACAAAAACAACAATCCTATCCTCAAACGTTCTAAACTAACTTTGATATTAAAAATACACTGATCTCTCTGGCACTGGTGCCACAAACTTGATAGGGACTTCTGAAGTTCCAAATTTGTTATCGTAATTATAAGATTGTTTATCATAGTAATTGAGGTCATTCAAGGATTTCAAATGATTTAGCTAATTAGAATAATTTAATCTAGGTGATTGATTTTGAAAAGAGAATAAAAGCTAGGCTAATCTAACAAAGCAAATAAGTGAGATTGAAATCAAGTTTTAAGAACCATGGATTGGGATTAGATCATTATAATATCATTTTATTAAGCTATAATTGCTATCCTTCCTAGCTAATAGATGAACGGCGGGTGATCAATTGCACCATTAACGCTCACTAGAGCCCTCCCTCAAAGCTCATGAGCTAGTCTAGTTGGTCAATGGACCTATTTTCATGGGGGTGAAAAATTTGACAATCAATGGAGCCAGCCAATATGTAGACTATTTTCGTGTCTTAATATCAACCATTTTGTATTGTCCACATCCACAAATAGTCTACCTTTCAACATAATCTTTTACCTAAGAGTCAAGATGAAAGTGCTACTTTAAGCATTTTATCAAACATTTATGGGCACAGATGGATGTCATGCATCAACTAAGTTAAATAAATGCCAATGCAAACTCAATAATGCATAATGAGAGCTAGCCTTAACTAAAGACCTCTTTCAAACCACTAATCATCGTGGATTCAAATAAACAATCATATCCAAGTATAAACATGATAGCAAGTAAATAAACTAAAGAGAGATAAGGGGGTGAGAAAAATCTTATGCTTAATTAATGGAAAGGATGAACAATTTTCAAATCCACAGTTTTATGTTGAAGTTCGCTGGGGGAAAAAGGATGTCGTCCACTAGAATGGAGGTAGTTTGTGTTAATTGTTAAGAAAGTTTGTGATTAATGCTATTAATCTAACCCATCTACAAAGGGAAGAACTCAGCTAACCTCTAATAGTCTACCTAAGAAACACAAATTAGTACAAATAAAACTACAACTATATCTTCTATTGGACTATTCCACATTTAAATAGGACAATTAAGCTGACTACGACATAGAATTGAACACATCAAAGCATAACACAAAAACACAAGGTGATCAATAGGCACGATATGGCTTCAACAACCAAAATTTCTTCCTCAAAATGTGATTACCACTGCAGAAGAACAACCTAGATATCTACTACTAACTATCCAAAACCAAAGCAATGAAAAAAGGCATGAAAAGATGATACCAATGAAAAGTATGATCATCAACTGCTAGATTTTTGCTTGATATTGCTTATCTACTCTTCTAAGTAGTCCCAATTGCAAAACTAACTTCTAACGACTTTTTAGTGTGGATTTTTGAGCTAAAAGATATAGAAACTAAAAAAGGGGAAGTAAAAAAAGAGAATGAAATAAGGAAGACAAAAGGGTGATTGAGATTGTGAAAGGAAGATTAAAAACTTTAACCTCCTATAAGTAAGTTTTTAATCTCCCCACACCCTCTTTCTTACCAAAAGGCATAATTTTAGGGGTGCTTTCTATGACTAAAAATAGAGTATTATTGGTGATCTTAGATAAATAAAGTTGAGAGAAGTAATAACTAAGTGAAAGGCATTCGAAGAAATCAAAAGCTAATTCAAAGACTTAATTTTTCATTACTTGAATAAGCGAGGCTACAAGAGACTTAGAGACAGAAAACGCGTGAGTTTTAGATTCAACTCATTGCAAGCAAAATAAATCCCTAGATGTTTTTAATTGGCATATTTCTCTCTTTATAATCAGCTATTTACGTAGCTTAGTTTACCACTCTTCAAACATCAACTTGGCTTAGCATTTTAATAAGACAAAACTCGATAGATTGCATGATCATTGTCGAAATGAAACTTGAATTTACTATAACGCCCTGTGCACTCGCTATAGTGAACAAGTTTTTGGTGCAATTACAGAGGAATCAAGTTGTCAAACATTGACAAATCCTTATAAGATCCACTAAGATTTTTTCCTTTTCCATTTTGATCACTTGCATAGTGTTTCTGCTTGTGCTTGTGCTTATACGATCTTTGTCATTTTATGTGAAGCCTTATCCCATTCAAACCCAATTTGAAATAAAGAGTACTTTCTACTTATAGAGGAAGAGGTTAAAAGTAGAGAAGCAAAAGCATAATGCCAGTGAGACCACGCCAAAGATGGCCAGTGGACGAAAAACACAAAGAAAGACTATTTAGGATTTCATCACCCTAGGGGTTCAAAGTATCAATTCAAGCATCATCCATCTTGATATCAAGACCCACAATTTTGATTTCAAACCAGCCCTTATCATAATGATGCAATAATCCCAATTGAAAGAAGGGTCTAAAAATAAGGGAGAAGATGGTTGAGAGAAAGAAAAGAGGGTAATCGTCCCGGCTGGGCCTCAGGATTCCTGGAACTGGACAAGCCCATCAGAGAGAAGAGGGATGAGAGGGAAAAGATGGACCGCAGTTCTGGGCCTCTGGGCTTGGTTCTTTCTTCTCTTCCTTTTTCTTTCTTGACTTGATCCAATCTTTGAGTTAATCGCTTATTTGTTCCAAATTTTCCAATTCTTACAAAATAAATAAAATAATATTAAAATCATAATTCAATAATTTATTTCAAGCAAATAATAGATAATAAAAGGGTATAAAAGATCATAATTTATAGTTGAACATCTACCTATACAAGCAAGCATCAGCTGAGCAATTCCTCTCCATTTTCTCCTCTTTTCTCTTTGGTTTTTTATGCTTTCATATTATCATTGATTTTTATGTTAAGCTTTGGATTGTTAATCTTGAAATTAAGTTTAATTCTTGTGAATGAATCAATTCTTGTTTTGATCTAAAAGTGTTGTGGATTTGTTGAGTTTATTCTATTGAATATTAGACGTTGATTTGCTAGTAGAAAACTTGATCAATTTCTTATTTGTTTTAGACATTTGGCGAAGGACTGAAAGGCGAAACTAAATGTTAGAAAAATAAGATTCGACTTAAGTGTGTGGAATCTTGAGAAAGACTCACTATTTAAGAAACTCCTAAATTTGATAATCGCATTCTTAATGACCTTAGATTAATCAAAAACCCTTAAGAGATAGTAGTTAATTAGATTTAAGAATTTCATTCCACCTTGAAAGACATGTTGGATAATTCGATTATCGGTTTTGGAATTATCCATCTGAAGAAAAGGCGCTTGATTAATTTTTGAGTTGAAAAATTGCTTGATTTGAATAAATTCTTTGATTATTTATCCATTAGATTAGATCATAGATTAGTTTAGTTTCAAACCTCAAATTTCGATTCGCTTAGCCTATCCTTAAAGGGATAAAGCCCAGTAGATCAACCTAATCCTTGAGGGAGATGATCTTGATTTGGTACTGGGCCACTATGCGCTTATGGCCTTGTTAAGTTTTCGATGTCGCTGCCGGGGCTAGTGTCGAATATTAGGTTTTTCTTAATAGGTTTGACTAAGCATTTTGTTTTTCTTTGAAAAAAAACCAAAAAAAATTTGAAAATTAAGCAAATAAAAAAATTTTGAAAGAAAAACAATGATTGCAATTTTCAATTTTTCCTAATTTGAGCATGAATTAATTTGGAGGTATTTTAAGCATTTGGATGCTTTTCTTACTCAATGTGGTTATTATATAGGTAAATGGGAAATTTTAAACATTGTTGATGTGAGTGTGAATAGTAAACCCCAAGCTCTTTTAGGATATTCGGGTTTTTATGGTAAAAGTGTTGATGAAGGATGATATTTGCTTGAGTGGATCACTTGGGATTCATTTGAATTTGAGAAGGCTAATCGTATTTCTAGATATTCATGCTTTGATCCTTGTGTATTTTATGCTAGATCTTATTATGCTCCTTTTTTGTGTTACTTGTGTAGTTCTTCTAACCTTGAAACTAATTTGTGTCCTTATTGTGCGTGCTATGCTCAACCTGACTTTACATCACCTAGGGATAATACCGATATTGTCCTGACCTTACCTGATTTATCCGTCCCTTTAGCTCAGGGCATGGGGCTCGAGGCGAGTGAGCCTTTTGGGGTAGTTGATATGTTTCGTATTGTCGATGCATGTTTCGAGTCGGAAGATACTTTAGATGATGTGTATGATCTAGATAAGACTCCTTTGGAGGGGTCACGTGATGTTTTATGCATGAGGAGTCTCCTAGCCTTGGTTGTGCTAATGTTCTCCCTAATTCCCTTGATCATTCCCATGTTTCACTTATTTATCATTACCCTCTTCTTGCCCTGAGTGTTACATTGACACGTCACTAATAATCCCATGATTTGTAATACTAATGTTGATTTGGGTTATGAGGATAACATGTTTAGTATGCTTAGTAGGAATGTTAATAATTTTTTGTCTCTATGTTACTTAAGAGGGTATGAACCCTTCATTCAGCCTTATTGTCTACGCTTAGAGGACTTTCCTAAGAAAATTATGTTAAATATGTTCTTTCATCCTTACTATGATTTTTCTAAGGCCTTTGATAATATTAAGAAGATACTTATTATCTTTGGTGTGATTTTGGCTATTGCCTCTTACCTTGTGTTTTCTGAACTATGGTCCCAGGGGTTTGATAAGCTTCTGTGTGTTTTGACGACATCTAATTTGATGGGTCGTGTCTTGAAGTTATGATGGAGTGGCTAATGCTCCATTTGCCCCATTTGCAAGGAGTCTTAGCTTAGGTGTACCCAGCACCTAACCTAATGAGATCCTTATATTTTGTTTTCTCTTAGGTTAAGTGGCTGATACTCCAAATGAAAGAATTTGGAGCTCAAAATATATGTTTGATTTTCTTTTAATCTTTCTCACTAAGTAACCAAGTTTCAATCAAAACCGTTGAAATTATTTTAATGGCTAAAATGTCAACTGAATTGTTTTAGTAGCAAAAAATGTTAACTGAATTGTCGTAGTAGAGATAAATATTAATGAAATGAAAAAATTCGGAACTCAAAATTTAGATTTGAATTTCTTTTAACATTTCGTATCAGATATTCAAATCTTGATTCGAACCATTGACGTTGAATTTTCCTCCTAACTTTTGACGCACCATATCGTCTAACTCCTTACTTGTAGTTATAAATATTGGATTGTAAATATACAAATTCATGGATACCCATGGATAATAACCCATTTGGATAGTACCCATGTGGGTACTACCGATATGGGTAGTACCCATATGAATAGCACAAGTTATAAATTGGGTACGGGTTGTTTAAAATTTTTTTGGGTAAAATGTAGACATGGGCATACCCTACCCATAGCCTCCCAATACACATCCCTACATGGAACCACAAATAAATACTACACTTCGGCAATTCAAAATAGGAGTAGCACCAATCATATATTGTCTCAAGTAAGAAACCCAGCCTTACTTGTGGTATCTCCAAAGTTCAAATACTTCTTTGCGAATATCCTCTACTTTCTGCTTCCAACGTTACAAATGGAGCCATCGGTTTTCCTTGGCGTTTCCTAGATTACTTCCAAATTCACCGCATGCCATCCATGGGGAAACCCAATAATGTTGATAAGGGACTACGTAACAGCATTTGGATTACAAAGGAAGCGAATTAGGAGTAAAGGAAAAGGTCAGCTCAATTTTTGAGATTTCATAGCATCACACCGGAAAAGAATTTTTTTTTTTTTTTTTGTGGGGGGATCAAAACACACTCAAAAGATAAACTGTGGAAAGACCAGTGCATATTATTTTCCAATTGTCAGCGAGATATATCATGACGTACAATACATAAGCCTTAATGTCCCTGCTAATAACTGCATCAGATTAAAAAAAATACAAATAAATATTATTTTGATCATTCCAAAGAATTCATCATTGAGAAGATCACAACATTGCTTATTCTTCAAAACTGCATCGATGAACTAATCCAAAATCAGTGCTTTGTTCCAATTATTGTACGGAAACCCTGTGAAGTTTCGCATGACTACGTGCTCAGGTTGCGAAGATTCTGCATCCTTTGTACGTAAAACACGCAGTGTCTTCACAAAGAGCCCTGTGAATGGTAGTAATTTCTTTAATAGAAGAAAGTGAAAAATTCAGTAAGAATAAAGCTTTGTTCCATATACATTGCGTATATTACCATGACGAAGAAAATTTTGGAGGACACTCATCAGAAATCAGTATTGCCGAAAATATGGCAATAGGCCAATAGCATTTCAAACGCCTCCCCCCCCCCCCCCAAAAAAGCAACGAAAAAAAGCCCACCTAGAAGTGAGACAGAACGAAAGACCAAAATAAAGAACAGATGGGATGAAGGAGCAGATGGTAACCCTATGCATTCGAGGCCTCCGATTTTTCCAGCTCCGAACTCAAAATATGATGAAGGAGAATGTCTACTCTTTGGCTCCGTGTCTTAGAACTGAAACATACGAGCAGTACTTTGAGCTTCTGATCAGGAGTTTTCTAGTTTCCAGGACAAACTAGTTGATGAGAGTACTTACCCAATACCTCGACGTCGATCTCTTCTGTCTTCTTCCTGAAGACAGGAAAAAGAATTGTAATTCACTTCAATTAATGGAGCAATGGAATAAGCAGGCAAAGAAACAAAAAATCAGGTTACAATGAATGGTGTATGTACACTATGGTACCATTCATAGTCTAAACAAGATTACAAAGCAGAAGAAATTTGTTTTCCTTTTCCTTTCTTACACCGCCAAGAAAAGTACAGGGACTTGAAGGCAAAAACTACAACAAGGGATCACTTTTGAAATCATGTCGATCACCATAAGGGAACTCACCTCTACCATGTCCATATGGACCATACCTCATGTTCAACACAGCAAAATAGTAGATATCCTCCTCAAGGTAACAAAGTTCTTTATGAGAAAAGAAATGATATTTACAGTCAACATAGGAAAGCATCGCTTATTGTCCTCCTTCCCTAAGGAACACACACTTACAAACACCCACACTCACGTAGACAAGAGTGGATGCAAAGATAGCATCATACTAAAGGAATAATATATTCGAAATAGATACTATCCCGGAAAATTAACATCAAAGAATACTAAAAGTCCTCGTTATCCATAAAAGGTCTTTTTTTCAGATAATCTTTTACGCATTGAAGAGGTGTGGAAAAGATTCTTCTGTTCTTCTCTCGCCAAATGCTCTGACATATCACCCATTATCCACAAAAAGGCATCACCAAAGCATCTCTCAATATCACGTCAACAAAGTCAAGATGAAATGGACTTCAAGCTGACAACCGATTTTGAAACCTACTTTAATTACTTTGACTTACTAGTTTGGATAGAGACAAGTACATTAACGGCAAGTACACAGAATGGATCTCCTACGGGCCAAGATTGAGGACGTCAAACGATGCATTGGAATCATACAACTATCCTGCCAATTTCCAGGCACCCGAAAAAACACTTAGATAGTACACTAAGGAAAATGATATTTAAAACATCCTCTACTGCCTGCATTAGGGGTAGCAAGCAAGTGATAGTATAAAATCTAGGGTCCCATGGATACTCAATTTGCTATTCAGGGCTTCAGGCAAAGCTGTATATCATCTAACATGGGGGCCCATATCTTACTTCCGTAGAAGACTAGAGTATCAATTTGTTTTCCGAATTTTGGATTCTGAATCAACACAACTCCTCGGTAAAAACAGTATATATGTTGGTTACTCCTGAGCAAAACTACAGAAGCAGATTGGTCAAAGGACACAACTGAAACAGTGAAGCACTCATACTCTCAAACCATTTCCAGAACACGTTAGCATCTGCATGTTTCTTGTACAATACAAGAATTCATAGAATTACCTAGATTGTATCACTGAAAAGCGAAAATAGCAACTGTTTTGATTACTAATCTCAAAATGTGTTTCATTGGCCCTGTCCCTCCCCCTTTCTCCCTCACTTTCTATGAGGTTGGGGAGTGGCAGCAAAATATGTCGACTCCACCTTGATGAACCCAATTTTAGTTCAAACCCAAATTGTCCATCAGTACAAATACGTATGTCATCTAGTGGGTATATACTGTGTAAGCACCTGACAAAATACTTCTCCTCCCCAACAGAAATCTGCCAACCGGTGGCGTCCAAGCATTTCGTAACGTATTCAACCTCGCACTTAAGTAGTCAACACTAAAAAAAAGCTATATCCCAAAAATTCAGAGCAAAAACATTTCCAAAAGTAGAAAGAATTGATCAAGTACTGAAATAGTGACAAAAGCAGCTCATGCATGAGTGATGTAGTTGCCCAGTTATTGTAGGCAAAAATGCATAGGAACGGAAAGCTCGGTATGTAGTTGTCAATGATTTAGGTACTTTGTTTCCTTCTTTCATTTTGATTTTTGAAAACGTGTAGAACAATGTAAGTAAGCTAAAATTTTGGGGAGGGGCAACAATAGCTCTCTATGAATCAGTTATTCAGCTGTCTTCGCTTAAGGTTTGTGAGTGCAAATCCCACTACGGGGCATTTTTAAGAAGGCTTCCCTTTTATTCCCTTCTCCTCTCTCCCTCCTAAGCCCTTCCCGACTAACATGTCCGCAAGTGTGCTGGGGCCCCTTAAGATGGCTTATCATACTTACCACCCCAAAAAAAAAAGAAAAATAAAAGAAAAGAGGAGGAGAAGAATAAGGGAGGGGGGGAATCCAACATCTAGTCCACTAAAAAAGATCATAGGCCTTGGAATATCAACATCCCCATCAGCAAACCAAAGATAATTATAAAGTGTGATCACCATCAGCCCGATAATCTCCACCACCAACGGCCCCCTGCCCCCCACTCCAAGTGAAAAGGGGAGCATATATCACATCAATCAACCTGATCATTTAAATCTAATAAGATGATTCACATGGTTATGTATATAATCCTTATAATCCCTGCCAGTTTAAAACAAATACTTCTATTTGAACTTCAATTCCACAGCACAGCTCTTGTTTGCCCTCAGAAAAAGTAGCGTCACAAAAGCTTAATTACAAAATCTATTGAGTATAACTTGAGTTAGGCTCTTCAACTCAAAAACTATATATTCTCTCAGCTGAATGCATGGCTACTATACTTTTTCGCTATATAACTCTTCACTACAGCATTTGTGCCAATAGTTCGCTCACATACGGACTGTAACTAACCAAATAGCTGACTACCAAGCAACAGAATAGGCAGCTTAAATAGGCAATGAGTATGCAGGCCAAGTTATCAGTATCTTTACACTCATACAAATGGCACTGCATGTATAGCACCCCCCCCCCCCAAAAAAAAGAAGGAAATAAAAAATATAACTCCTATCCCCAGGGGGGGGGGGGAAACCCTCCCATTTACAAGAAATGTCTCTATGCTCTCACAGTATCTGCCTCTCATCTTATGTGCTTCTGTTAGCACTTAGCACAATATTTTTCCCAAATATCAGCCTTCGTCAATTACACATCTTCCACATCAAATCTACAACTTGGTTACCATTGTACTCAGGCAGCTATGCCTGCTTTATATCCATCTGGATGTTCTTGCTTGTCATTTAGCATCAACAGACAGAGTTGTGGTCATCATAAATTTTCATGACAGTGCTCAATAGACCCTATAATTGTTGCACTGTAAAAAACATGTTGCTACAACGCATAACCGGTCATTTATTAAACATTTCTTGTCAATGTTACCTACTATCAGTGTCTACATAGTAAACACAAGACACTTCGCCCACAAAGTTTCTTAAAAAGAGCCTACACATGAGTACATAAATTTGTCGTGCCAAAGCCCAGGCAACACAAATTCTCATGTTGCTCCTGAAAAAAAGGAAAAAGAAAAGAAAAAGAAAATTTCCCATATAAATCAAGTTGTGCACAAATGTACTAACCTTGCCTGCTTCAGACTCCTCTAATTCCTCAATCTCCAATTCTGAGAAGAATGCTTCTAACACAAATGCAATAATCTGAAAGAAACATTAGAAAATAATTGAGTGCATAACCATAGAAGCAACCACGACATCATAGACAGTGTCGGTAGTCAGTTACTGGTTAAAGAAATGCAATTATCTGAAGAACTCTTAATGACAGGTTCAGGGTCATCGATTTATGGGGAAAGTTTCATCAAAAATGTAGCTGTACCACTATGCCAAAAATAGCAGCCTAAACTCCTACACCAGAGGAGATGAAAAGGACCTAAAAGGTGTTTTATTTATGATGCTACATAAATGAGGCAATTTCTCTGCATGAGGTTCAATAAAAGAAAAGAAGAATGTTGATATCCTGAGAGGGCATGGTTAACATTTAGCTTTCTCAGTCAACTACCCCCCCCCCCAAAAAAACAAAAAGGAGCAGAACAAATCAAGAGAGCTGAAAAACCTTTAAGGAAGACATCTAGCAGAATTTTCAGATGTGAACATTCCTCTAGATGTAGAGGTTGTCTCAAAATAGAAGTTCGGAGAAGAAAAACAGAGGGAAGCATAGTTTGGAACCCCCCCCCCCGGGGCGGGGGCAAGGGCAAAAAGGGTTCCTTAACATGTGATTGTACCATCACAAAAATCCAGCACTTTCTGACAGAATGTTAGGACCTATGAGCTCTGCTAGGTGTCTGTGTCATCCAACACTTGCATACAAAGTTTGTGTAGGAACGAAATCAAAAGGAATTGCTTTTCAATTTTGTACCTGGTTCTCTTTCTTCTTTTTTTGGGCGAGCAGGGGTCCTTGGTCTTTGCACATTTTTTCTTCAAGCAATAAGTCGTTCTTCCCTCTTAGTTCTTTGAAAGTTGCCTAAAATCTAGGGTTGGTGCCAAAAACTACCCACCATATTACTTCTTTCAAAGTCACATAAAAAACTCCCTTTCTTTCAAGAACATGGATTAGTTTTTAGACTAGGCATAAGCACGATATTGAACCCCAACACCCCCCCCCCAAAAAAAAGGACAGGTGCTTTTGATACCAAAGGTAGATTCTAGGCCAAGCTATGAATGTGAGTTACTATTGCCAAATAAATACTGTCACATCCCATAGTGTTGGGTTAGAAAGAAGTTGAAACTGCATTTTGAGTTCTATGGAATATGTGTTCGATGTTTTTCTTATTTTTCTCTATGGTTTCCTGATGAGTAAAAGTCATAAGATAATACAAATTCACGGATTTCCATGGAAAGCTTCGACCGCGCTCCATTGGGAAAACGAGGAAGGGAGGTGACGCATCATGCATGTAAATAGACATTAAGGCTATTAAGCTATTCCAGAAAAGCATCAAACCTTACCAAATTCAAGATTAGCATCACTGTTAAGAGGTAGAAGCTAATAAAGTACACCAGAGCCCAGGAGGTTCTTGTCAAATCCCTGTAGGCCTGAAAGAAGCATCAATTACAGATCTCTGAATCAGTGAATATATGACTACACAAATAGTATGAGTGCTATCGTTCATCAAATAGGTAACAAAGTAACAAGAATAACATCCACAATACGTTCCTTCATACAATAGAGTTAGGGAGACATAAGATGGATCAGCTAAATCATAGTTAATAATCCTAGGATAGGTTTCTGAAGTTCATCATGGATTCATGATGCAGTAGCGATGAACCTTCATACAAAGAGTAAAAACTTCTGACATTAACAAAGTCTTCAATGCCCACAAAAAATATAGTAACACAATCGCATAACAAAAAGAACGACAATAAGTACTGGGGAATTATAAAACTCACTAACCAGAAAAATGTTAACTATAAGGCTATTTGGCATTTGGGTACCGATCAAAGGAATATTTCAGTCACTGAAGCAGATTCTGTCACCCAGAGATATGAAAGATGGATAAGGTAAATGCACATGGAAGGTACCACACAAGAAAAATAGGCCTATGTTAACACTAGTATAGATATTTGCAAGCATCTGCTTCTTTGGGAAAGTCTTTGTATAGTTTCCAGGGATTCCAAAATGTAGCAATTATTATAGATCCTCAATACAAGGATATTATTGCAGCAAGTTCCAACCTGCAATCATGGGAGAGCCTATAAGCCGGTCAGTAACATATTATTTAGCTTTTCCATCTCCAATACCATACACAAAATTAATTAACACAAAAATACCCTTCCAAAGACCAAACTTCTTTCTGAAAAACCTCTACCAGATATTCATATTTTCCTGATTAGCAATACTCCACAAATTACTTGAGCACAAGACAGCTGTCAGACTAGTTTGTAAACTAAGTGTCCAAGGGTCCCAGTTCTGAATGTGTTACATTCAGGATCTAAAATAGCATCAAGCATTCAAACCCATGTGCATAGGTACATAAGGTGAAATGAAGAACTCATCATAGGAGTATATGTATACATTTTTTTAATAGGCGCTATATAATTCTAGGGAGAAAAATTTAAAACTCCAGGAGAACCAAAAATCTGCGTAAGGTCAATATCACTACAACAGCATGTGAAACACAAAAAATAAAAGTGGTTCCCAGAAAGACCCAGTTGCACATTCTTAAAAGAGGCCAAACAGAGACCTTGATCCCCTACATTTACAGTAATAGCAGAATAACTGTGGACTGCTACCCTTGCAAACCACAAAACCGATGACTGCCATATAACACTCAAAGAATCTTCCACGCCGCCGCCCCCCCAAAAAAAAAAGCATCCAGCAATTTGATCTATGGATACTAAAAAAAAGAGGTAGTACAAGCCGATGATCAAACGTATTTCACAGTAAAAACCACATTTCATCTGGTTCACAAGAAACAACTTCACAAGAATGTCCTTTGATTTAAACATGCGGAATGATTTTTTTCTGTTTGAGTTGTTTCTTTAGATGCATGAAAGCCCCCCCGGGGGGGGGGGGCCGAAAGCAGGACTTCGAGAAGCAATTGACCGGCCCCTAAATGCTGTAGACAGAAGCTTTTCACCCAAACCAAAATTAAAATTTGTTTGGTGGGACTTAGAGCTCATGCCATTCCTAAGATACTGTGGTGTTTCTGTCATGGCGAAAGTTATCTACCGTCCGCTCTTCAGGTTTAAGGAACCTCTACATCCTAACTTACGTGTCTGCAGTCTTTAATACAAAGAGCATTTTCAGGTTTAGACACGAACACCAACATGACCTTGGTGCTCCATAAGCAAGGCATGGGAGGGATCATATACACACAACAAGACCCCTGCTAATACAGAGAGGCTGCTTACATTAAATCTTTGACATGCAGTCATGAATCAACATGTTACAAATAGATATTTAACATGTGCAATTGATAAGCTCACAATTGCAATATGCCATTGAGTACAAAGGATAATTCACCAAGCTTTCAAAGAAATAAGATATAAAGCCAAAAACGAAGATAGTTTCAAAAATAAAAAATACCTGCATCCAAGCTTGCCAATTCCCCATGACTACTAAATTGAATGTAGTCACCATTGCATTTGGATAATCATTGAAATTGAAAAGTAAATAACTGAATTTGTCAAGAAAAAGACTTTTAAAAACAATTCGTGCTCTGACTGAATCATCAAATAGCCATGAAAGGATGGCAATAAAAAAAACTTTGGTGAGGCAATAAGCAAATGAAAAGATGACATAAATTTTTCAAGGATGTGTACTTTATAGAGATTAATATAGGGAAAAGGATACTCATTTTCTGCAAGATCAGTTGCTTCCAAGGAGGGATTCCCTGCATTGACAAGCCCTCCAAAAACCTGCAAAATACAGGACAAAAAGGCAAAGCCAGGCCAAAAGGAGGGTGAGAAAAGAGAGAAAGTTCACTTAATTGAGTCTAAAGAATAAAGCATGTCAAGTTTAAAACTTAGGAAACATCGTAAAAAATTTGGATAGTTGTTCCATCATAGTTAATCCTATTTTCTTATAATATCTTAGGTTATCCTAGATGAGCTGATATAAAGTGATTTCAGAACTATTTGATTACTTAGTTTCCCAGGTACTAGATTCGTATTACCCATTGATGATTATTGGATAACTGAATAAGCTAGTTGTACATGATTCCTTCCCCCTGCCTTCTTGATTCTCTTCTTCTATATGTTTCCCCTTTTGTCTACCACTTCCATCCCGAATTCTTCTTCTTCATCTTCCTCGCTTCCTTAATTCTCTAACCTTACTTGATTTGGCATCAGAGCTTCTCGTTAACTAGCGAAGGTAGACAAAGGCGAGAGGTCTGACTTCAAAGATCTTCCAAGAACTTAATTTTCTTTGAGATAAAATGAATGGCTTCTATTTGTTATGCAGAAATGATCTACAATAGAAGAATTTGGGAGGAACTTACACAGATTGCAATGTCACTAAATGAGTTACGATCTTTTACAAGAACGCAAAACTTCAAGATGCACATAATAAAGAAACTTTTATCACAAAAGTGGCCAAGAAAATTGGTTTTTCTATACCAAACTTCAAGCAAGCTTACACTTGGGACCTATGAGGGGGAACAAAAAGGAGGCGGCGGCGATAGCTATGGCTACAAGCAACCCTAGTGGCTCAATGTCCTTTGAAAGTCAAAAAAGACATAATTTCATCTAAAACATGAAAAGATAAGCAGCTTTTGCATTCTGAAACCTAGCAATCTTGCAAGATCAAGTGCAATAAACATCAGGAAGACCATTATTCCTCTCAATCTCCTATCTGCCATGATGATCATTCATCATTCCATGGAACTCTTAAAAAAGATGGAAGAATATTAAGAAAATATACCTGTACACCAAGAGAGCTGTAGATGCACATGACACAAAAGATTGTCCCCAAATATGGCATCAAGCTCGGAATAAGGGTCAAGAATGTTGCAATGAAGGCTCGATAGCGTTTGACGTGCATTAGCAGTCTTATCAATCGTAGAACTCTTGCCAGGATAAGATAGCGTATCCTGTTCCCAAATAAAGAGTATAAATGACTTATCTCAGCAAAAGATTGTCAAACAATTTGTACATGACAACTATGTCTAGCAAGACAACAGATGAGTGGTTGAGTGACATATTGAAGATGGTCCCCTTCTTTGAACCAAAACAAGCAGAAATTCTTCAATGTTTGTCAAAAGTATCAACGAAACCCTGAGTAGGACCAACCTTTCTATCTAATAGAATGTCATTCATCTTGACAACCGATTGGTCATATCTGCATCTTGAAGAAGTTATTGGCTAGGTATGATAGTCACAGTGGGTGTCGATGTCTCATTGAAGAAGTACAATTATTGCAAAATATGGCGTTCTCCTGCTTTTCTCTTTTTGGACTGGTTTTTTACAGGCTGAAACAACACCATAGTAACTACCACCCTTGACAGCTTCATTTGAATTTCATAGCAATTTAAACATGCAGACCATGTAAGTATGCTACTTCTGTAACAATAATATTTATAATATATCATGGAGCTCTTAAATTAAACTGCCACTGACCTTTTCAAAAAAAATCAATTTCGCCATTGAACGTTTTTAATCCAAAGGTGCATTAATTATTTCATTTAGTTAAAAACTGCCACTGTGGGCCCCTGTCAACTGGCACCAGCCTACTATTTTGATTTTTGAATTAATTTTTGCCTTAGAGTAACAAAACGAAAGCTTTTAAAATAAGAGAAAAAAAGTCCCAACTCTGTTCCCTCCAACTAGTGAAGGACCCTTTCATCTTCCACACCCCGTCAATTTAGACATCAATGCTCAGCCCCTCTAGTCTCTCCCTCTCTCCTACTATCTCTGACATTATAAACATAACAATCAAAAAGATCACAACCCATATCACCATTCTCTCCCTTACCAAATACCAATGTATATCCATGAAAAGCCTTCTGTTCTACTTCATCAACCTTAATACTTCTTTGTCTACCCCTCTTTCTTGCTTCAGTTTCTTACAGTTTTTAAACTTCTTTACGAAGAACTTTATTTTGGACAATCAAGACAACTACCATTGATCTGCCTATCTCACAATGACTTATCAACATTCAAAATGGCTGCAACCCAAAGGCCATTCGAACGCCTTGCATCTTGCAACCTCCTTATTGGGTTCTATTTGTCATGCATGTCAACATGATATATTTCTCCCCACATTCACAACACCTCAAGCAATATGAAAGCAAGGACCTACTCTACATGAGTTGGTTGGGCTTCAAGGAGCCGAGCTTAACATTTTTCTTGCTCTCAATCAAGTCGGTCTGTGCTGAACAACAGAAGCCCCGAAACAATTTTGCAAAACCAATCCTTCCTTCCCCACATTCATAATACCGCACGCAATATGATAACGAACACATAATATACATAAGTCGGCAGGGCTTTGAGGTTGACATGTTTTTTGCTCCGAATAAAGTCAGTTTGTGTTGAACAACTGAAGCCCCAAATCAATCTTGCAAGATCAATCCTTCTCTCCCCACCATTTGATCTATCCGTTTTCATAGAAATCCTAGCTCTCACGATCTCCAATTCGGGGTAAGAACCTACAAAACCCTTTGTATTCCGAAATAAAACCTTCCTCAAAAGTTTTTACAACAAAAGATAATTCAAAAATCAAAATAACAGACTAAATGGGCCCAGAGGCAGTTTTGAACCAAATTAAGTAATTAAAGGGCACCTTTGGCTTGTTAAAAAAAAAGTCAATGGCAAAGTCAACTTTTTTGAAAAGTTCATTTCATTAGAGAAATCCCATGGATCACGCTAATCTATGATACTTGCACTTGAGTCATGAAATTAAGTTGGGATATGTCCAAGTGTTTGAGCTCTCAATTTAGAAATCTTGTGGCACCGGCACACGTATTCAACTGACACTCACAATAGACTTGGCAAGGATGATCCATCAACACAAATTCGACCAAAAACGACTGGGCATAACCAACCCATCCTTGAAACAAGAGGACCAAACTTTCAGCTGAAACTCGATATAACCGGACCACGAACTCAACTTACTTATATGGGATTGAGTCAACGACAAACCAAACGGAAAATGATTTGACCCATATTGACGTGAATGATCCAAAGCAAATCAAGCCTATACCCAAACACAGCTCAAAGCCTAAAACATATGTGATCTTATTGCTGGAAATCTAACATGTAATTAGCAGGAATCCTATGAGATACTACCGGGTGGAGCTTAAGAGTTTGAATCGCAGAGGATCATATTTCTTTTTTAATCAAGAGGGCATGAACATGATTTTTAGGTGTGAATGCTCTCTTCATATCATCATTGTCGGTAGATTTTGTATGCTCTTACTTTCATGAAGTAAACATTCATTTCCTTTACTTTTTCTGAAGAGTCCATTGACCGCAATGGTTCGCTAATTTAAATATGGACAAATATAAAAATCCTGCAAGAATACCTCTGTCTTAACCCAAGTGCTCAAATAGTCATAACACAAACAAAATGAACACAAAAGTCAAAAAAAGTCACACCCTGCAAGGTGAAAACACGCAGTCACCACGCTTCAGACAAGAGACATGCTACAAGGCCTATTTTGAACTTTATCTCTGCACTACCCCAAAAACCAACCATGCAATTGAGACAATATGCATTTAAAAACATATAGTTTAAAGTGATTGGGGAGGGGGGGGGTTTGGAAGGCCCCCATCACTCTATGCTAGCCTCGTCACTGGTTCCAACCAGAAATTTACCTGAACAACTATTGATCGGATCTGACTTTCACAAGTACTCACTTGTGCAAACCCATATCCAACCCTAGCTAAGTAGCATGGACTAAAAGAACCTGAACTAAACTTGGAAAGTTCATAAACTAACCCAATTACAATTCAAACCCAATTCATGCAACCAAAAGCCAATCTGAACCTACTTTCCAAGTCTGAGGGGAACTCAAATAATTTGTATGTCTGATTTTGGAGCTCAAGCTATAATGTGATAATAGCTGTTTTCCAAGTCTAACAAAGTTTTTCTGATCTTCTATTGCTGGTTATGAAGGTCTTCACTAGTATGTTAAGCTCGGCCAGTTTAGCAGGTCTCCTATCCGGGTTTTCAGTGGGTCGAACGAATTCAGCTAGTAAAATCTCTCTCATCTTCTATTTGCCGATGGTACCATTGTCTTTTTGCGACAATTACTGTGAGCAAATGGTCAACTTTCCTTGTATTCTAATATGGTTTGATGCAGTCTATGGTTTAAGAGTTAAGTTGACAAAAAGCTCTCTTTTGCCAGTGGACCAGGTTGATAGTATCCATTTTTTAGTAGGTGTTTTTGAGGTTGATAGCATCCACTTGCTAGTGGGTGTTTTTGGGTGCACTGTTGATTCTTTTCCTACTTCCTCTCTTGGTCTCCCTCTTGGAGCAAAATTCAAGAAAAAGTCCATTTGGGACCTGGTTGTTGAAAGGTTTGAGAGAAGACTCTTCGGGTGGAGAGCAAAATATTTTTACAAGGGGGTAGATTGACTCTCAATTAAAATGTTCTATCGAGCTTTCCAACTTACTTCCTTTTTTCTCTTTCCGAAACCGTCGTTGGTGGCACCTATTTAGAATCAACTCAAAGGAAATCCCTTTGGGGCTCCTTCGGAACTGATTTTAAGTATTATTTAGTGAGATGGAATATTTTTAAACTTCCCATGCTTCATGGAGGGTTAGGTGTTACTTGTTAGAAACTTAAAGATCTTTAATGTGGCTTTGCTTGGGAAGTGGTTATGGTGCTTCATGAATGAGAACACCAACCTTTAGAAGAGGGTGTTTGCATTAAATATGGCGAAGAGGGTTTAGGAAGGTTTCCTTCAAAATCTAATGGTCTTTAGGGGCCCAGCCTCTGGAAGTTAAGTTATAAAGGGTGGGAAAGATTTTATCCCTACTTTTCTTTCGAGGTTGCTATTGGGTCTACCATCTATTTTTGGCATGACCGTTGGTGTGAAGGTGCTCCTCTAAAAGAACTTTTCCCCTCTATCTGAGCTCTTGCAGCAAATGAGGTAGCACCGGCTGCTAGGTCCTACTAGTGCTTCTTATTTTAAGCATGTGTCCGGCTCTCGTGTCTAGTCCCTATTTTTATCTGCGATGCCTTTTTTGGTGAGGCCACTCTCATTGGCTTTCACACTGAGCTTAATGGGATTTCTACCAAGGGATTTGCTTTTGATTCAGTTAGATGGGATCTTAATTCTCAAGCGATATTTGCGGTCAAGTCTTACTATATGAAGCTCCTTTCTTTGCGTTTATATACCCTTCCACCCGCCTTCGGGTGATTGTTTCCTATGGAAGCTCATTTGGAAATCGGCGACTCCATTCAAGGTCTTTTTTTTGTTTGGGAAGCATCAAATGGGAATATTTGATTTGTGACAATTTGCAAAAGAGGGGTAAGATCTTGGTGAATAGGTGTTTTATGTGCAAAGAGGAAGGTGAATCACCAGATCATTTGCTACTTCATTATCCTTTTGTAAGAGCTCTTTGGAAGCTAGACTTTAGTTGTTTGGGGCTGTCTTGGCTTGCTTCTAGCTCCAGAAATCACCTCACTGCTTGGGAGGGCCTCTTTGGTAGGAAACCTAAAAAGAAGGCTGCTATTTCATTCCCAAATGCGATTTTTGGAGCATTTGGAGTGAAAGAAAAAGGAGAGTCTTTGAGGGTATGGAGATGCCTCTTCAATGCTTCAAGGATAATTTCATCAAGACTCTATTTTTAGGATAAGGGAAATTTTGTTATTCTTCTTTTTATCTTGTTGATTTTGTGGATAGCTTCCATAATGGATGTGTATAGCCTTTGTAGGATGCTAGCTTTGCGTCCACCCTTTTGCTCTTGTTATATATAATATATTTTTCTTTTCTAAAAAAAAAAAATTGTTTCACAGTCAATTGCAACATTCCTTTTTTTGGCAGAACCTTATCTTATGCCAAAGCTTAGTTTTCTTTCTGGTTTTAATAATGACAGAACTTAGGATAATAGGATCTCACGCTACATTGGTTGAAAATAGGAACACCGCGTGGTTAGAGCTGGGAAAGTCTGACCCGACCCAAACACGACCTGAAGTTACTGAGAGAAACCCGAACCCGACACAAACCGAACCGGCTTCGAGCCGAAGTCGATACGATTTGACCATTTAGCTTAACATGTTATTTTTCAATTTTGTGTAGATCTAAACTATTTGCAATACGGACATAAAATTAACCCGTTTATTAAATGGATCAACTCGAGCCGACATGTTACCCAGCCCTACATGTGGTCAGTGCTGAGCACCCAAGAGAAGGATAGGAGGGTGGAACGTTAGTACAGGTTCAAACCCTGACCCAACACACAGAGCCAAGGCCTCTCACCCGCAGCCAGGGATTTAAAACTCGGCCGTTCCGTGACGGAACGGCCTTGTTGACACGGATTTTCACATTGGCGAACCGAAAAACACCGCAAAATTTGTGTGAAGACCAGGTCACAGAGGAACAGACGCGACAGCCGTGTCGTAGCACGTCACGGATGCTCCACTCGGACTAAAATGCAAAAAAACCACAGCGACAATGGATAAACATACCTCACTAATGCTATTTTTCAATTTTCGCAGCAAAAACCATTTCTGGAGCAATGTAGCCGGGATTTGGATGGCGGAAGGCAGAGCCGATGAGATTGCCATTGGTGGTGGGCCAAATTTGAGGGTGGCAGGCCGCGATTTCTGTCTGGCGCAACGGCAGTTGGTGGTGCAGTCCAGCACTGGTGTCAAGACTGGCGAAGGAACGAAGGAGTAAAGACGGGGGTGGTCGGTGGGGACTGGAGACCGAGATGCGAAGGTCGAAGAGGGGTGGTGGTGGTAGTGGTAGGTGGAGCGTCTGGGGACCGGAGAGCCGAAGGGTCAGGGAGAAGCCACAGTGAGAAGTGAGGAGTTAGGGCTTTAGCATTTAAGATGAAAATTTTTAACTAAATTTAATTTAATTCAAACGGAATTTTTAGGGACTTGGGCAGGTTGATGGTAATTGTTTGTAATTCAGAAAATTATAATTTTGGTCAACAAAAGTAAGTGATGGGTTGTAAAATATTTGAAGAGATTAACTTATTAATTTATATTTATATTAATTACATTTATAATAATTATGTTAATTATGTGATTTTTTAGTAATATTTATGTTAATTATGTGGTCATTGTTTTTGTGTCATTTTTATGTTAATTATGCTGTATCATTTATATACTCATTTGTTTGGTTTAACTAAACTATTCAATGTTATACCGTTTGTACTATTCTATAACCTTATAATTTGCCGTAAAACTTCCGTATGTTATTTTGTTTCACTATCGTCACAATTGGCCTATTGTAATCTGGTAAAATAAGAACTATGCTACAAAGTAACATTACTTAGTGAATTGTGGTACTCAAATAAAAATATAGATGACAAAATCAACTATGTGAACCTACTCACGCAGCGATGGACGCAATCCGTTCTGCGATCGCCGTATCCGAACGCTCTCGTGTTAACGCGACCGTAACTGCAAACGCGGCCGAATCCGCTTTTTAAATCCCTGCCCGCAGCCCACAAACAAACAAACAAACAAACAAGCAAAAAAGAGCTAATAACAGGGCTTTTTCGTTTTAAGTCCATTTCGTTTTAAGTCCAACTTTATAACAACGCATTTTTATGCACAAAATCCTAGCATAATACAACCACATACCCTTGCGTACCTGCTTGATAATTTTCTATAGGAATAGGCTTTGCCTAGATTTACACAACCCTCAAGGAAATACAAAAGGTTACACAACAAATTTAAGTTTCACATTAGGGGGAGGGGGAAGGGATTTAACAAAGGGAGACATAGTATTATACATTTCAAATGAAGGATATGTTGCTTGGAAAAGTTGCAAGAGAATTCCAAATCCAATTTTGTAGCAAAACCAAGGAAAAAATGTAAGAGTAAACTATGAACAAACTGCTCAAATTTGAAAGCTGATGCCTTACCATTCCCCATTGGAAAGAAAGCTTTGTTTACCAGCTGATGCAAATGTCGCTGTTTCACCGACAACTGCAAATTATAAGAGAATAATTAAGGAAAAAACGGGAGTAATTAAATAAAATGAGTAACAAAGTCTTAAGTATGATTCAAACATCATCATGTATTGCATTAGAGGGTAGATGCCTTTTCATTCTCAACAGTGCCTAAAAAGCTTTCAATATCAAATAATACTCTAATACATTGTAAAGCAACTATTAAGATTATAAGAAAGTATTTATTCCATTATTATTGTCGGATGCATAAGCTTTGTACTAGAGTATATAATATTTGAGCTCCTTAGGCCTTAATAAGTGCCAACTAGTTTGTATATGTGTCAACCACAAATATTTTGAAGGATTGTTACAAAATTTTGAATATAATTTTTTCCCGCTAACAATGCCACAGGCCAGTAAATCAGCCACTCCCATTCTATAAGAGAATGTATCCTTTATCTTCAGAACACCTGCTTCTGTATCACCAAGATGTGACAGGTAACAAATATCAGCTTGAGATTCACCATTGCAAAATGGCTGCCCCCTTGTTTTTGGTTTTTTTTTTTTTGGGGGGGGGGGGGGGGGATGGGATTTTAGACCCCCCCCCCCCCTTCTTTCTTCCAGGGGGCAGGAGGTGCACAAATAATAGACTCATCCACAAGGTCAAATAAGTCAAAATATCAGGAAGCATTACCTATTACACAGGTGATGATAAAATCAAAACGATTTTGACCATCCCTCCAGTAGTTTACAAATCCATAGGCATAAATCTTTAAGGCCATTTCAATAACATATATCCAACCTGTCAAAAAGAAAGAGTGACACATGGATAAAACACTATACAGACCATGCATTATGAAGAACTTAAATCAAACACCTTGTAGGAATCAACGAGATCTTTGACCCCTTTGCACGCATTCCCATTTGTGAAAAATATCAGACAAACATATCCAAATGGCATAACAAATTCGAGGCGTTCAGCTCTAATTTCAATTTGGTTCATCATTGTTTGTGGGGCCTGGATCATCAATATAGTAGAAGACATTAAAAAAACCTATGCAAAGGTGGAAAAAGAAATCACTGAACAAATGCACAGTTGAAGAAGGACAACGGAGAAGAAGAAGAGCCCAATGATGTTGAAGTTTACACTAAATTCTTGAGGTTTATAATGTGCATCTCATTTAATTATTGAAGTCTAGTCCAGATGCCTGATTCCATGCATTAGCCTTCTTTGTCTATGTTTCAAGCGAGGTTAAAGGGACAAGTGTCCCCATATGACAGATTTCTTTCTATTTTTTCTTATTGTCAAGAAGTCCCCAAAAATACAAAGCACCTTCACTGACTCTGATCACCCAACCGCACATGTGATGTGAAAAGGTTTGAGTTGAGTGCAGGAGTGACACCATTTTAGTTGGGAACAGGATGCCTTGGTACACACAGCTGCCCGGCTCAACTTCAAAGGGAAGCAAACTCCAGAGGAAGCCCAGGAATGACAGCTGAAGCTGCCAATGTAACTAGCAAGGGGCTGTGTATTGAAACACTGTGCATACAATGTGTAACGAAGTCCATGCAAAGAAGAATGTAGGCAAGAGTAATAATGCTTTGACAGAATCTTTCTAAGCAGTCAATCAACTTACTTTATCAATGTTATTTTCTTTTCGTTAAAAATGATGTCAGTTACTATGTATGGAAGGTGTAACATACTGGCTAAGTGACTAAGACTATCTTCTCCTGCCCTAGATGCATTAAGGTAGATTTATTCACTGGTGTGTTGCAACTCCTACCTTCCTTAACAATTTGAGCTGCTAAATCAAATGTATGAGGATTTTGTGGTCTTGATGGGTTTTTGAGAGAGAACCTATGTCATAACGTGGAAAACATCGTAACAACTTTAGATGCTTAATCAAATGTGCAAGTAGTAGAAACAAACGTTGAGATTAATCTATGTCCTAGACATGGAAAACAGATTGCTAAGTCATTGCAGGTGGGTGCAATTCAGGTTGGATCATTCTTATTACGAGATTATCCTAAAAATAGAAGCTATAATACTCAAGTAAACGCTGGTCAGGTTGGTTCATGTTTGATCAGAATGAAGTTGGCATAGTTTGGTTGTCAATTCAGGCGGGTTATATTGAAAGTTGAAGCATTTTCAGACATCTAGAAAAATGGAGTGTTTATTGTTTAAGAGGGGGTTGCATATGGTAAGTCGTCACTTTTCATAACGAAAGACAGATGCTCAAGAGATATGCCTTTAGGAGAGACAAGAACGGATAAGTCTCTACAATGGAAGTCACATGGTGTTATTATGAGTTGTGAGACTTAATAATATGGTATGTTCTACGATGTTGTATTAGTTGCTGCTAGACATGAGTTACATAGTGATTGGTGGCATGCTGGTATGTAGTAAAAACAGCCACATTAGGATTGCAATCATGATCATGAGATTCATAATACAAAAACAGTACTTTCTTTCTCTATCCCCTCAACTGCTTCTCTCTCTCTCTCTCTCTCTCTCTCTCTCAACTCTTCGCCCCCCGGGCTCCTTTTCCTTTTCCTTCTCTGTTCTCCTTTTTCATCCGTCCCTCTACTTCTCATCCTCATGTCCTGTCAAATCCTCACAATTGATGTCATTACCTATTCTAGGTCATTAATACGTCTCTCATAACGGAGATCCAGTTCATTAGGCAATGAGATTATAGACAACTACAACGGAGAGATGGAGACAAGCTCGCTCTATTTCATTTATTCTTATTTCTCGAAGTTTAAAAATCTTTTCTCTCTATGTTTAATGGTCTTCACTTTTTATGCTACCTCTATAATTCCAAAACCTACTTAGTTGCTCATGTAACTAATTTTCTACTTTTGTACGCACATACTAGTGCGGCTCCATTTCCTTGGAGGGCATTCGCTGATAACCAAGTACCCATCTCATGGTGGAGGGGAATAAACCTTTATGGAGACAGATCCTAGGTTGTACCTGCAAGATCCATCTAGAAAGATGACCTAGAACAAAAGTCATACCAACCAATTTTTTTTTTTAAAAAAAAAAAGAAGAGTATCCAGTCATTGGGCTGGATAATAAGTTATGGCTCAATTCTAACTCTGTTATGTGCTAGTTTTCTGTTCATGAGATGGTTGTATGAGATACCAGTGCAACTTGTATTCGAAAATTTGTATAAGGTTGAGATGTCGACAAATGTGTTGACCTTATTTACACTTGCAATAGTCTCCACAGACATTGTATTTCAGGTTTTAAATTGATGCTTTGAAGAATAATGCCATTTTTTAGTAATTCAAAGGTGAGCAGGTCATTACAGCATTGTGAATCTTCCAGCTGGGGGGACCCTTGGTGATAACACGCCTGCCTAAACATATGATACACACAGCACACCATTCAACTTAGCACAGGTATGAATGATTGATATCAAAAACTACAAAATAAAGAAGAGATTTATCCAAGAAAAATCCACGTTCCACCGTCTAAAAATACAAATACTAGGGTGCACAAGTCCTTACCGAACACAAATTCTACCACTTGCCAGGACTTTTGAGAGGAGTTATCCTGTATATCAAGCTGCAATTTAAATGTAACAGTGTCAGTAAATAGTAATTGACACAAAAAATGCAAGGCCAAATCCAAAGCAAGTCTCCCTGAAATAAGAAATTCAGAGCAATTGCAAGACAGTGTTCTCGATCCAGCAGAAGAATTAGATCATACCGTTGTTTCAATGATTACTGCGATCAGATTAATTACAAGGATAATAGCAATAATGTTTCCAAAGACTGGACCCCGCACAAAAGCTTTCAAACTTTCAGAGACTGGTGAATGGTAAATTGACGGGCATGCCTCAAAGCAAGATGGCTGCACCCAACCGGAAAGCCAAGGTTATAGGATCAATGAAGCAGTCCAACAAGAACCTAAGCAAACCTAGGTAGCAAATGCGCCAGTGACTTACACATTCCTCCTTGGAAAATTTTAGTGCAATGGCATGGCAAAGATCAGCAAATTCATCTGAATCAATCTGCAAGTAACAAAAAAGTAACAAAACACCGAAGAGAAAATATAGCTACTGTAAATATATGCCTTTCTTTCAGCAGAATATGACCCTATATATTGCCTGTTAACTAGTATCAAAGATCATTTCCATTAGATATAGCATAAAGAATAAAAAGACAACTCAATAGCATGCTCCACATAGAACAAGAATAAGTCCATCATAAGTACCTCAAAATCACCACTATCATCTAACTCATCAAAAATCAATCCGAAGTCTTCTTTTGATATCTTCGGTAGTGTCCTGCAGGAAACACGGAACTGATGATGCAATTTGTATGACAAAGAATGTATAAAAGACGTGTTCAGAGTCTGTCACCAAATATGTACTTTAATTATAGAAGACTTCAGTGCAAACTAGAGCACTATGATGTGCACGTTAAGAGGTATTGGGATGCAAGTTTTACCTGTATTTGTTCAATTCTTCGAACAGGTGCGTACACTGTTCTTTATCCAGATATCCACGATTCTGTAAATAAGAAGAGACTTCAAAAGTAGGAACACAAGACAGGCCAAAATGTTTTTAAAATAAAAAATCATTGCAACAAATCGTATCACTAAACCCACCCAAACAATGGGGAAAAGTCATTGCAACAAGAGGAAACTCGAACATGAAGTGTATCAGTACAGCAAAAGACAGATGATTCAAGCAAAGCAAAAGTTCAAAGCTTCTAGCAATCTTCTAGGGAAAGTAGCAGTCCCATGATAACAAGGATCAAAAGACGTCTCCAAATGCACACAAAGTGAGGCAACCTTAGTTTGAAACTTACATTACTATCAATCAAACGGAAGGCTTTAAGCAGTATACGTTTCCTCCGATTGTCTTTCTCAGCAACCTGTTTTGCAAGCTGCAACCAAGAAATGAAAACACTAAGGTCTAAAATACTTTCTTCTAGCACAAAATACTAAGACATTGCTTGGAACAAAGAGGTGTTCATGCCCAAATCATAAGTCCACATGGTAGCACACACTGTAAGAAAGGACCCTACCAGAAAGCAAAAACAAGAAAAGGCGCACCTCACTTTTGAAGCTATCATACACAACGGCAAGAATCAGGTTGGTGACGAAGTAGACCCCCAATAAGATGTACAATACAAAGAAAAGGGAATACCAACGTGATACCCTATGGCCACACACAAAAAAATAAAAAGTGTATATTAGAATGTCATGTGTGTCATTGTAATTGATCAATACAAATACAAATTAGTAAAATTTAAAAAAAGAGTCTAATTTGAAAATTGACATTCATGCCATGAGGGTGACAATGCGTGACATAATACCAACAAGACACAAGATTTACAATGTTTCAGGGCCACTAACCAGGAGTACTGACTGCTATCTCTTCTTCTTCAATCTAACCTTAAAACTTAATTGATCAAATCTATCATTTCATGCGTAAAATATGACAATTTTTAGTTTGACGTGGTAAATCACCAGAGGCAGATAAGTTAGCTCCAAATGAGTTCAGCAGGCTTCAAATATTGAGCTCCTAGCTCTCTCTCTCTATTTTAGAAGTCTAAAACATGGTAGGCACAGCACAGAAGCCTCTATCTTCACTCACTGGAAATATTTCCTAGGAGTAACTAAAACATCACTGGTAATTTTTATTGAACGTGGCCACAATGCACGACAAACAATCCTTCCACATGTGAATCAAACATTTTTTTTTCCTTTTTTTTTTCTATCTACTAGACATGGCTTAGGATAAGAGTTTACGGAAGTCTACAATTAGAGTGGTAGAAACCAAGTAGTTCAAAACCTTCACTTTAGCTTCTAGTCACTTATTGATCAATTTGAGTACTCGATAATACTTTTAAAAAAAATGATGCACCTAGTTTTCGTAGTGTTTATTTATCTATCTAATATCTAAGGTTAGTTGATATAAAAATGTTTATGTTTCCAATATATTTCAAAAGTTTTCAATCCAACAGAATGTTTTCTGAAAATTGTTATACGGCTCCATTGGAATGGGTCACTCTATCTGTAGATTTGCTTGCAAGGATAAGGTTGCCTAGATCTGTATCTCTCCAAACCCCAGAAAAGGGGGACCTACACTGGGATTGTTGTCGTCTATCTAGTAGACAATTTCTAAACACAGGATTATAAACCTCGCCCTCAACTTCTTATTCGTCACAGATCAACCAATGTTTTCCCACTGATCAAGGATCTAAGCGCAATAGACCTGCTAAAATCAGAGAGGCAGATTGCGAACCTCTTTAAATATCACCATAGGCAACAGCATCATCATAAGGTACTAATGAGTACCAACTAATAAGCAACCAAAATATGTCAAGGAATGAAACCTCTCCTGGAATGTAACTTACTTGTATGCAGGAATCCAAACATCAGGATTGTTCGATGTCGTGAATAAAACAAACATCTGATACAAGGTAGTACCATATGAAGTAAACACTTCTTCTCCCTGTTTGGTGTCTTCAAACATGACATAAGCTATCCAACTCGAGAACAGAAGAAACAGAAATGCAAGTGCCTGCATTATTTAGCGTCAAGCAATCATAAAAACCGATAGTTGATAAATGGAAAGATTCAGGCTAAGACTCTAAGAGGAATAAGCACAACCCTAAACGTTTGAGCTCATTGAATACGCCAGCAATATGGCTACATCATAGTTCATACTTCGAAAAAATGCAGTAAATGGAGGTTCTATTGCTGGTTAAACCTGAAGAAACACTCTGTACAAAAGCCAAATTGATAGTTAACGAACCATGACGTTGAGATAAGTAGGAAGCATGCCAGCCAGGACGATAACACTTCCTCTTAGTTCCCTACAAGAAGAGAAACAGAAAAGGATGAAACATATTCTCGACAATTATAACCATGCAATTATTGCCCTCGGACCAAGAACTCAATAATAAGAATAACATATTCGTTCATCAGCTTTGGACTGCCTGCAATGATGCAATTTCAGTACCAGATTAAAAAATAGCATAGAATGACATCTCATGCAGCTTGACAACCCCCCCCCCCTTTTCTTTTTTCACTGCACACATAAGAAAACAACCATTACTTCTTTTCTCGTGCTCGAGCATTGGTAGCAGCACTTAGGTCAACATTTACATTCCCATTTTCTCTCTCCTTTTCTTTTAAAAAAGGTTTTTTTTTCCTTTTATCGTTCATTGTTAGTGCTTTCTGCAATCTGCATCCCCTTATCTGGACTTCTCCTTTGGTTTTCATTTTTTGTTTTTTTTTTTTTTGGCATTGTTTTTCAGTTGTCTAATTGTCCTGTTCATTCATTTTTGGGCAGAAAATTCTTTATACTTTTTTTTTATTCGTTACCATGTCAGCAAATGAGAGACTCTAGTGATCTTAAACTCTTAGTTGATAAAATTCTTGAAGACAATTTAGGAACAGATTATCCATCTTTCTATTCCGCAGGGATCCAAATATGTAAAATATGTCTAAATAACTTTGGGTTAGCTTAACGTCATTAAATTAATGAACTTAAGTTTTGAGATGTCAGAATTCAGCTAGCTAATTAATCTATTTGAACAGTCAATGAGAATAACAACACTGGACTAGTATCAAATTATGTCACCTTACATATGCTCAGCATACTATAAAGTAATATAAATTAAGGCCCAAAAACAAAAAACCCAGACTATGTCAACAAAAAATTGGCCCCTTAGAAATATTTCCTAGCTCAGCCACTAGCAAGCATAGGGGCATGACATGTTATGGGAAGCTTCTGACTAGAGGCATCCGAGAACCTTTCCCTCCCTCTCTCACGTCTTATCCCACTAGGGGTGCCCCAGTGACACATGGGGCTCCTAATGGGTCATCTTACTCCAGAAAAGGCATACAAAAGCCCAGGAAGGAGCTTGAGCAAATTATAAGCCTACAAATTTTATACAAAGTTAAACCTACTAAGCCAACTGACTTGATGTTTGATGTTCCATATGTTGAGTCAACTTTCATCAACTACAAAAGGTAGATATTATCATAACAAAACACAAAACAAAACTCGTTTGATCTTCCATACAAAATACATCATATTTATATGAAACAATTACTCAAATCAATCAATTTTTCAGGTCAAGTATCACTGTGCTCAAACTCATTCAACTGAGAGTTGAGCTTGAGCCCGACCGCTCGAGTAATTTAGAGCTGATATTGAGCAGAGCATGAATTGGCTTGACTTAGCAGCAGGCATACACTTCTTTGGGATGAGTAATCCAAAAGTGTATTAGAACTATAACCAACGGCTGTCGTGACAAAAGGGGCATGACAGAAGGGGCGTGCACTATATTGTTAAGCTGGACACTTTCAATTCATACATTTGAAGACTCGTATGCATGGATCTTACATGATATATGCACAAACTATGAAGTTAGGATACGTGAGTAATACCTAATGCTAAGAATGAAAAAGACAACCCGTATGTAGGGAGCAATCCGGAAAGGGAGAGAACTGAAAGCCACCGGAGATAGATAGAGGATATAAATTATTATATCGATAGCCATCACCAATAGGAGAATGACCTGAAAACAATAACGAGTACATAGTCAGTTGAAGGACATGTAAAATTTTTCTTTCAACTAAAGATAAATGGGATTGGAAGCTGTAGAACAACGAGCGGTTGAACCAGTTCATAATCCTTTAGTTTGTAAAAGTGTATAAGCTTGCACGGAAAACAATTCCACAAACATGTATAAACATCCAGCAAGAGGAAGAACACCAAAACATATCCTTTCGTCAACAACATATAATCAAAGAGCAGAATGAAACCCCCCAACACCCCCCCTCCTCCAACAAAAAGTGCAGCTAAGCGGACCACTAGGTAGAACTACAATCAAACTGATATACCTCTGTTTGGCAGGGTAAGCAACTCAAATAGTATGTTAGAGGTCCATACCCAAAAATTAAAAAAAAAAATTGACATATCAACTACGCTATTTTATACTTCTATAGTTGTTACAATTTTGAATATCACCATTTTTTCTATAAAATGCGATAATTGTATAGATTCTCCCTTCGCAAGGCATCATTCCAGACTTCCGTCCTAATATTAACATTACATAGCTTAACTAGCCAATTAAGTTCCTCTTCACAGGGATAGGGTCTAAGCCCACTGCCTTCGTAGTCTTCATCTTCATTAAAGGTTTTTTATCTCGTGTTCGGTGATACAGCAGAAAAACCTAAAGGTTTGTTGCCCTTCGCAATAGCCTTGCTCACAATGCCAGGAATTCCTAATCTCCTCACCATTAAAGAGCTTGAAGAAGTTACTATGTCGTCTTTCCTTTATTTCAACTTCCTCAGCCAGGATCTTACCATTTTCATCTTTGATACACCTTATATTTCCCAAGGCTCTTGCTCTTCTTTCCCTAGTCTCTAGTTTCTGATATCCATATGCTCTGTTCTTAGCTATTCTTAGCTACTATGACTAGTTTCTTTGCCTTCGCTTTTTCCAATATTGAACCTAACTTTGTTAACCTCTTTTTCTTCATCTGTTCTATTATATACAACAGCAGCGTATGCATCTTTTTCCTCCTTGACTTTGTCTTTGACCATTTCACTCCACCACCAAGCTCCTTATTCTACCACCACCTCCTTTGAAGACTCCAAAGATTTCCTGCCCAACCTCCAAAAATGCATTCTGCCGTAGATTACCACATAGCATCTGCATCTGGAATCCCCTACTTGTTCCCAATTCCCTTCTGCTTTGATCTTCTCCCATAGCTTAGCCACAGTCTCACTACTTAGATTTCACCATTTAATTTTACAGTCCCCAACACTTCTTCAATTCCAAATTTCAATCTCCACATCCATCACCATAGTCTAGACAGTATACAGTACTACAATGTCATCAAACATTCACTTGGTATCACTTTGCAATCCATACACATCGTCCCATTGTTAAATCTCACTATAAAGTAGTCAATTTAGGAGCTCAATCTCACTATAAAGTAGTCAATTTAGGAGCTCATTTGCCTTTGATAAGATGAATTTTTCAAATTATTTCTACCATTGAATTTCACTTTCTAGTAGACAGTTGATGACATGATGGTCACATTGGCCCGATTCTTGTATTCAAATCCTTAACTTGCTACATTTGCTCCTTTAACAAGATTGTGATTACTGTTATTATTACAGGTATTGAAATAGTAACAATGACAACAATAACACTAATCATAATAACAGGTCACAGCAACATCAAATGATAATAAATATATGATATTAATATAATAATATTAACATTACTAAGATTAAAAATAATAAAAACCACAACAATAGTAAAGACAATGATTTTGATGACACAATTGTAACAGTCACCATTGGTGATGGTAGCGCTGGTGTTTTCCCTTCCTTTTTTGTCAGCTGTGACCTAACTTTAATGTTATTATCCTCTTTTTCTACTCAATTATGCAAGGATTTACTATCAGTATTTTCATGGAGGAATAGTAAAAATAGTGGTTAAAATTTTTTTAAAAAATAGAAAAAAGGGGGATAAAAGAAAGAAAAACTTAATTGAAACACGATTAGAAGTGGAAAGGCTTAGAGAATTTGGTCTCTTTTTAAGTGGCACATCATTAATCCATTGCATAACGGAAGCTTTGCACTAAAAAAGGACTAAGAAATCTATTTCATTAAAGGACTATAAACAAAATTATTGGTCTCTTAATGTGCCAAAACACAATGCATAGGAATTTGATTGATTAAAGCATCATCATCCAAAGGGAGTTTCGTATTGTAATATATGTGAACATTAAAAATATCTCAAAAGAAAGCGCTAGATGGCCATGTACACCATGCCAGAAGAGAGGTCAGAATCAACAAACCCAACACCACCACTACATCAAAACCAGTTGGGTCCCACGTCGGTGGGGTCTAGGAGATCCAAATGCCAGTCTTACCCCCGTCGGTATCCCAACTAGCAAAGAGACTATTCTTAAAGACAAGTAACATTAGGATGAAGCAGCATAAAAGAAGGGTTGGGGGAAGATCGCAAAAAGCGTTACACACATAGATCTGTTCAAAGCATGACAGACAACGAACAAGTACACACATTAGGAATCAAAGGGGAGTCTAACATAAAATCACACGAAAAACAAGTCAAATTAGCAAGGAAAGTTGGGAACACGAAACAGATACTCCCCAGTCCCTAGGGTTGAGCACGTGGAAAGGGAGGAAGAAAAGAAAAAGGAGTGGACTAGGTTATAAATCAAGACCACCATTTGGTTGAAGATACTGACACAAAATGCACTTCAGTTTTGCTCAAAGAATAAGTAGTTCAAAGAAATAAGCTATCAAGATCCAGATGCTACACACAACCACCTAACACCCCACCCCCCCAACCCTAAACACAATGAAGGAATAGGGGCATATAAAGTTCAGTATCACGACAAGAGTAAAATCAGGTACCTGTAGTCTGTTCAGAGATTTCTTCCAGTAAATATACGAACCTTCAAATGAAATTGGATATATTATGTGCACCACAAGTACAACAAAAGATACAACCTGCGGGAAAAGATAGATGTAGAAAGGCAAATTTATGGTTCCCACCCATAATAAACGACAAAAAAACGCACAAAATGATAAGCATGCTAGTCTAGCATCTGAAAGACACAATATCCAGTAGCATTAATGTCTTCATCATATGATTTTTAAAAAAAAATGTTTAAAGCAACTCAAATAACTTGCAACTACAGAATATGATCAATATTCAATAGATTGATCACATTTTCGCAATTCAGGTAGTGTCATGATGGAAACAAACAAACGAGCATGACGATATGACTACAATATGAGATCTCTGTGTTCACATTGAAAAGTTTACAACATTTTCTGTTGTCGATGGAAAATGATAATAGTCATGATTAGTAGACAACTATAGATGAGCCAAGCCGTCACATTGGGAACATTAACAATATCACCTCCATCCTGATGTCACCACAACAGAAACCCTTGCCCCCCTAAATAAAAATAAAAAGGTTGGCGGACGACTCCTTTGTCTTTCATGTGTTTCTCCCCAGAAATGAGTAGTGGAGAAGGAGCTAAATATCTCAGCCAATCAATCTTGAAAACAACTCTTTAAAGGTAATGAGTAATGACACATTATTATCGTTCTACTCCGATAAATTTTGCATGCAATAGTCAATAGAAAATGAACATATCACAACCGCCAAACAGTCCACACAAAGTTTGACAAATTGAACAATAAATATTCTATTTTCCATAAGCTTATAGGTGGGGAGAATAGGTGGGGCTCGAATAAATATCTGTGCTCCAAGCTCTCATATACTGTCCAAGCTAAAACAAATAACCAAATAAATATGCAGTCTTCATACTAGATCATTCCAAAGCAATAGCAATTGATTATACACTGTTCAAATAAGGAGGATCAGAAACATAGACATAGTTGCCTTGGACAAGAAAAATGTGCATAAACCATGTTGGCTTCAAGATAGCAGACAAAATCTGGTGGAAGATGGCAAGACAAAAAAGCATTTTGGTAGTTGATCTCAAAAGAAACCAGAACAAGAATAATCTGCATACCTCAAATACAAGAGATTCAGTGCTAGTTAAGTAGGGTAACTGACCGAGAAAGTAGTATCCCCTATCATTACAGGAGACTTCACTATACCTAGCACACCACAGAGGCCTCTGCAGAGATGTTAGAAACAAAAAACTTGATATCAGAGTTATGATTCCTTCCAGAAAAGAGGTGTGGTGGACTAAGCTGGTCCCTTTTCTTTTAAAAGAGAGGACAGAAAAAAGAAACCTGCATGCAATAAAGAAGGATGAAGAAATCACCTCAAAGAAACTTAAGACTATCAAGGCAAAATAGTTAAGCGACCAAAGAAGATCCAACCGAGTGTAAACAAAATACAACTTTGCTGCACTTTCGAAGTTTGGCCGATCAAGAATTTCCTCTGGTAGACCAACATCATCTTCTGCCTGCAAAATGGACTTCATGTTATAGACACTTCCAGCACAGGTTTTAGAATCACACTGGACTCTCTGAGGAGAAATGCCAGCCCAAGCCAAAAACACTAATTCCCCATGCATTCTTCCAAATATTATAGTAACAATTTCGATTGCATAACATAGCAATCAGATCAAACTTTACATGACTCATTGAAATTCATACAGCATGCAGAAGCAGGTATTTAGTTGGGTTAGAGGAAGGATAAAGGCATTCAATAACCTGGGTGTATGTCCTTTCACAATTCCAACATGGAATACATCTTCATTCTTCCTTATATACCACAATTCTTCCAATCTCCCCAGAAAACATATGCTCCAAATATGCAACTTAATGAAAACCAATAAAAGAGTTTTGACCCACATGTAGCAACCAATTAAAGATCTTATACAATGCCCTCTTTCCTATTCATTTTTCTTTTGTTCTTTCTTTTCCCTTACTGGGCCTAGGGGATTTCTTTAAACTAGTTAGAAACCCACATCCCAAACACCACAGCTTTGCAAACTAAGTCATCGAATACAAGCATATCAAAATATTGAAACAAGGCAAAAGTCAAACAAAAATCCTAGTAAGGTTGCAGTTAGGCAGCAAATCATGATTCTCAAGAAGCATCATAAGAATGGGACATAAAAGAATCACAACCCCCCCCGCCCCCATGAAACACACGCACACACGCAGAAAAAAATTTGGAATTACAGAGAGATGAGTTCCGCAAAACAATGGTATAGAAATACCAGACCTCTAGGTACCAATCTCCAAACATAACAGCTGCTGTTACCATCAAGCAAGCCATGGGATGCTACCAACAGGGCTCCATAAGCTTGGTATGACTAAATGGTCATTTTCCTACACCGAGCTTTAAAAGTGTACACTCAAGAGTCATGGAAAACGGAAAAGGTACCAATGTGTTTAATTGTTCAGGGCATATGCCAAGCTTGCCAAAAGCTCCTTGTTGTTCTCAACTTACCACATCCCTGTCCCACCCCCACCAACACTATAACTAGCACAAGCTTGGGCTTACAGAAGGCAAAAGTAGAGAGCGAAATCAGACCATAATGGAAAGGCCTTTGGGGCAAGACAACAAACAGATTACCTGTAGCCTGGTGGGAACTAGTGGCCAGCAAGAAAGTGAAAGTTCATCTATTTTTAGGATGATCTTCGGCGTAAAGCAATCCTAGAAATTTTGAAAAATCAAACTTCATTTTTGTCAACGTGGGTTTGGGCAAAAGTCATTTCCCAGAGATAACAATTTATTTGAAAACCAGTCTCCATGATCTAGCCATAGGTCATCTATATCGTGCCTCCAGTCACAGCCCCATCCAGCTGCTTAGCTTCTCTACCAGGCCAAGGAAAGAGCATTTTGTTACATATCCAATTGCAACATGTAGGACCAGAGCCCCACACTAATCATAGCTGCTTAGCTTGTCTCTGCAGGCTTATCAACTCATTTGAACTTGTTTTAATGGCCGGGCTCCCAAAAGGGAACCACAACAATTCAAGTCAATAATCATTAATGAAAATCTGGCACAATTAGGGGTACCAACCTGTAGTTCTTGCTCCTGCAATGTGGCTTCAAATCAATATTATAATTAAAGCTAACGACTTGAAAAACAAAATCCAACAATAAGACAAACTGATGAGGAAGCCGTTGGCAACCTTTAAGGTCAGTCCTCATTCCCTCTTGGAAGGAGGTCAGATTCAGAAACATCCAAGAAAACTATGAAGCATTATTACATGCACTACATAAACTGATTTACAAAAACAAAGGAATAACTCAATAAAAGAGCCATCCCTGTTATAAAAGAACATTTCCAAGATCAAACATTACAACTTGGAGAAATGCCCCCTCTAAGTCTCTTGAACAGATTCAAAGCCATTATAACATCCCTGTTGTCTTTGGCATGCCTTCTATATGCGTAAAGAATTGTCAATGATATATCACCCAATCCGTTTTAGGCTTATTACCAGAATTTGCAATTGTCTTGCAAAGGGCTGGCTAGAAAGCTTTTTTTGAAACTTGAAAGTTAAAACTCAACTCCACTAGGCATCTGTTTAGAAGCCAACAAAAAGCATTTAGCTAACCAATATAAGTATTTTAACTGAGATGAAGTGTTAGCGTCAGTGTATTTGCCCATGTCCTATCATATTCTTTCTTGTAGACGAGGGGAGTCAACCTGTCTGGACCACGACATCATCACTTAAGCATCAAGAACATAGCAGCCTTGTTTTTGAGCTTTTTTGACACTTCCAAATTCCATATTAGTGATTTCAGACTTATCCATTTAACATTTCATTCCTACCTATTAGGAATTCTAATCTAAAGACACTAGCTGATTAGCATTGCTTCCAGAATCCAAAGGACCCTTGCAGTTGCAGATGTTCAGAACTTTCTATATATGTCTATAACCAACCAAAATTTCTAAATCAGAGAAAAGTAATCCTCTCCAATAAAGTCATCATGATGAATCATTGTTACCCACTAGAAGTTGCTCTGAAAATCAACCATAGTTAATTTATCACCCATGGTCAGGTTGCAAACCATATGCTAAGAGTCTTCAACTTCAAGGCATACAGTCGCATTCCTTGAACCTTCTCTTTTTGAAACAAGATCATATTAAATCACCATCAAAGCAACGGTATCGAAGAAGCTGAATCAAACACTAAACAGTCAAACTCTATATCGCTGAATTAAACTAAATAATGTACCCAACCATTAAACATGAAATGAATAGAATCCAGCAAGAACAAAATAAAGTGTTTAGCATTTACTACATTGTGAGTTTAGTATTTACAATTGGCTTGTGAAATAGGTTGTTTTTTATGTTATGCAAGTGGTGCTTTTGCCTTTGTACTCTACTAGACAATTTAAAAGTCTTTTAAAATGCTTCAGGCGGGAGAAAAAGGAAAAAAAATGAAGAAGAGTAATACTTAATAGTGATCTCTCAATTTTCATAAGATCTACACCATATGTTGGCCAATCTATGAAGCAAAATCCCATATCCAAAGCTTAAATTAGACTAAATTAGTACAATAAAGTAGTGACCTGTATTACTGTATCACAATCCCTCATTAAGTGATCCACCATCCCAGTAATCAGAAGCAAACTCTTACGCTCAACACGGTCCACTGCTTAATTGTGAGTTTTGTAGTTGAAGAGGAATGTAAAAGTTTTAGGGGATGAAGTACTGAATTCAATTTCTCACAGAACTGAGTTGTGTCCTTGGCTCCTTGCTTTGCTTTGGAGTCCTATGGAACTTCGGCTTTTGCTCAGCCAACTTGTCAAAACTACAAGATGATCAAAACACCATTTTTGGAGAACCTGCCATTCGATATTTGCAATCTTATTTATCATCATTTATACATTCTTTCTTTAGCAATGAAAGAAGCATTCAATGTTCTGGATTATTTTGCTTTGCCAGAACTTAACTCTATCTCCAACATAAAAACCAGATTAACTTTCATGTAGTTTAAGAATTCTCTACCATTCTGTAACTCAATTTCAATTGGAACTTCCTCCAAATATGGTTCCTCTCATCCAACACCTCCAGGAGCCTTATAAAATTTTTAAAAAAAAAAAAAAAGTTATTGCTGACTGTCCTCTTATAATTATCTGCAAAAGGCCTACTCGGACTACTAGCCAGCCCTCTAACGAACCATTTAGTTCAGCTTTTTCAGACGCAAGCTACACAATTTAACCCAAAGAGGTATGGTCATCATAAGCTTTTCATCAAACTATAGCGGCCAGACCAGATTGAGGCACAAAGGATCTAGAGTTAAGTTAATCATGGTCTTAACTGGACAACATTTGTCTACTTCCTCAAAAGAACCAAATGTACAGGTAAGTTATCCTGATTCAAGGATTACCAAGAAAATTCAAGTATGCTGTCTTTTTTGTTGCTTACAATCCAAACAGAGACAAATTGACTTCATAGATTGCTGAATGTTCACACAAGAAAACAACTGATAAACTGCGTGTATGTGTATATAATGTTTCATTTAGGACAAAACATTATATACCATAAAAACATATATTCCTGTTTCAGTGCTTGTCTCTTAGTCTCATGAGTGTTACAACTTGACCAAAAGTTTCCTCAACGTCTACTGAGATGAATAATCCTATTGTAGCACATTACACATCAATAGCTGTTTTATTCACTGAAGCAACATCTGACAATTTCAGCACATGTTACCCTTAGAGGGTATTCGTAACTACTCTCTCAATGAATTACTCAGATCCACCCCCTCTACCAACTTTTATAAGTCCTCGTATTACGGTAAATGCTTCTTCCCAAGGACAACAGCCACCTCTTTACTGAATATCAAAGCCAAAGTCAAAATGCTTGACTGAATATCAGCATCAGATCCCCTGATGCCCCTATATTGATCAACGTGCAACAGTTTAGATACTCATTGTGAAACAGCAATAAGTAGATCAATACTACACGAACAAATTCTTTGGGCCCAGCCAGAAGCATCCTATGAGTATGACTATTCGAAGCCCACCAACTCAGATAAGCATAGCAAAAGGACAAATGAATCTCTTTCTTTCTCGCTGTCTATAATTTGGGATGAATTCCAAATATGAGCTCACTGTACGTACTAGCATCCAAGCCACAACACATTGCATTTACAACTCCATCACCAAAAAAAAAAACAAGAAAAAAAAACTAACGATCAAATTTGCCCTAATCAACAGCTATTATATACACGAACGAAATGGAAATCGATCAAAACTGAGTAGCAAATGAAGTGCTACGCTCACAAAGAACCAAAAATACCAGATCAACAAGGGCAGCAGCCTTTTGGTAAGGAGAGCCATGAGTGATGGCGTCGGACCTCCGATTAAAGCGCGGAAGTCGGCCACTGCTCCTCCATCCGCCACTCTCGTCTCCGAGAAGAGGACTCTCCATTGTCGTCTTCCTTCTCACCACTCAGAACAGAGAGAAAGTTTTAGAGAGATGAGGGACGTGGTCCGTACTGAGCAGTTTAACATTTGCACTAACGGGAAAAGTCAATTTGAAGAAGTGGAATCAATCAGGAAAGAAAATAGTGGAATTTTAGTTTCTTTTTTTTTTTCCCCTTCAATTTTTGAAGACCCTGAAGAGCAGAATTTATATATCCTATAGCCAACTACTCAGCTGAGGGCGACGGCGTGGGCTCTTACAAAATCAAACTAAAAAACTCAATTGTCCGCCAACATTATCGATTTGTTTATATTGGCACAATAGCAGAGCCCGGATTCACGTTCCGCGGATGGTGGCATTGAAAAAAAGCTTTATTCATGAAATGAAGATGCAGGTTTTTTAAAAAAAAAAGATGCGACCAACTGTCGGCACTTATTAGTGGGGAAAATTTTTAGGGCATTCCTAGCGCAATATCACGTGTACCAGAGCTGGGCGCACATGTATCTCGCATCAGCCCCACCAAGTGACACGCGTTGCATTGAACGGGACGGAATCGCGCATAGTCCCATCCCACATTCTTTTTTTTTGTTGCCTAGTGTGTCTAAAACGTAGTGTTTGGATGGCTTGGACTGAAGATAGTGCCGCGTGCCGCGTTTTGATCGGTGTTTTCCAAAAAAAAGGAAAAGCTTGGGAAGTGGCATGTCATTATGGGAATTGGGCCATTAATTGCTTTAGTCGTTACTTACAACAGCTAAAAGTGGGTTTTTGGGAATTTTTTTGGGGATAGTTAATTGTGTGTATAAATATGATTGTGTGGAAAATGAAATTTAAATTATCTCTCTCATTCTCTTATAATCTGTCAATTTGAAATATTATTTGTAGCTATTTGAAGAAAAGTCCTTGAATTCAAGAGGGATAAAATTGTGGTAAGTGGTAAATAATTATTATTTAGTAATGTATGGAGTTGTAATTTTCAACCATTTTTTTTTTTTTATGATGTTGTTGTTAGATATTTGGGAGGTGTATTTTTGAGCTTGAAGAATCAAGACAAAGTGTAGTAAAGTGAAGAAATTTGTAAGAATTTTTTGTTATACATATTTTATGTTCTTAGATGTTTCGTTTAATATTTTAAAGAATTTCTTTAGTGTTGAACAAATGTTTAAAAAGTCAAAGATTTCATTACTTTATGGAAATTTAAATGTGTGAAAGTGAATATTTGTAAGTGAAGTATGAAGTTTTCATGAATTAAGTTGGTAGAAATTAAAATGCGAAAAAGTGAAAATCTGAAATTTTTATTAATTTGATTTATTTGTTTAGTTAGTATGTGATATGTGTAAACTGTAATTGTTAGAATATTTTTAATTTTTAATTTAAAGAAGCTTACGTGATATGTGTAAATTTTAATGTTAGAATACCCTTATGTTCTTAGATGTTTCGCATAATATTTTAAAGAATTTTGTTAGTGCTAAACGTAGGTTTACAAAGTAAAAAATTTTCGTTACTTTATAGAAATTTAAATGTGTCAAATTGAATATATGTAAGTGAAGTATGAAGGTTTCATGAATTAAGTTGGTACAAATTAAAATGCAAAAAAGTGAAAATTTAAAATTTTTATTAATTTGATTTATTTGTTTAGTTAGTATGTGATATGTATAAATTATAATTGTTAGAATATGTTTAATTTTTAATTTGAAGAATCTTATGTGATATGTGTAAATTTTAATTGTTAGAATAGCTTTATGTTCTTAGCTATTTCGTTTAATATTTTAAAGAATTTCTTTAGTGTTAAACATATGTTTAAAAAGTCACAAATTTTCACTACTTTATGGAAATTTATTTGTGTGAAATTGAATATGTGTAAGTGAAATATGAAGTTTTCAGGAATTAAGTTGGTAGAAATTAAAATGCGAAAAAGTGAAAATTTGAAATTTTTATTTGTATGTTTTATTTGTTAAGTTAGTATGTGATATGTATAAATTATAATTGTTAGAATATGTTTAATTTTTGATTGAAATAAGCTTATATGATATGTGTAAATTTTAATTGTTAGAATACCTTTATGTTCTTAGATGTTTCATTTAACATTTTAAAGAATTTCTTTAGTGTTAAACGAATGTCTAAAAAGTCAAAATTTTTCATTAATTTATGGAAATTTATATGTGTGAAATTGAATATATGTTAAGTGAAATATGAAGTTTTCATGAATTAAGTTGATAGACATTAAAATGTGAGAAAGTGAAAATTTGAAATTTTTATTAATTTGATTTATTTGTTAAGGTAGTATGTTGTAATTAACATTTTTGACTTAATAACTTTGGTACGTTCATGTTGAATTGAAAGTTACGTTTGTATGTTTTAATTATTTTGATTTATATGTTAAGTTAGGTTTGTATGTTTATGTTCTTATTCGGTACATGCTTAAAAATAATATGTGTAAATGGTAAAATCGAGTAGGTTGTGTCTTAAACATGATTAAAAGTAATATGTTGAATTTGATATTTTTATTAATTTGATTTGTTAAGTTTGGTATGTTAAGTGAATATGATTTATATGTGCGAAGTATTTTGTAATTATTTATTTTTTTAATGAAAATATGATTTTTATGCATGTTTTGATCTTTATTTTTAAATTGGTATAGATTTTGAAATATATGTTAGAATTTTTAAATTAATTGGTAAAATAATTTCATGTTACTATCACGTGTGTAATTGGTAAATTAGCTGTTTAAACTAAAAATATGGTAATTATATTTGTACAAATTTGTGAAATGTAGAAGTATATTTTAAAATTATGGCAATATTTTTGATTGAATAACTTCAGTACGTTCATGTTGAATTAATCATTAAGTTAGTATACTTGATTTATTATACAAGTGGTATGTTCATTTAGTTTAAAATAATTGAAATGCTGAAATGTGTAGTTTTAACTAATATAAATGTTTATTTAGTATTCTTTAGCTTGTTAATATTTTGTAATATTTGGTTTTTTTGAATTAGATGAAATTGAATTGAGTAGTTTAGATTGAAATTAAAAATTTAACTACAATGTAGGTGAACCTTGAAATGGACCCGAATGACACGCAATCATTTATGCACCTACTTACCGGGGACGAGTCACAAAGGGAACTTGGAAACAGTTCAAACCTTCTCCCACGCCCCCCGAATTGGCAACATTACCCACCACCACATAACCCCCCACCTTACTTCCAACAATATCTCCACAATACCCCACAAATTGGCAACATTACTGTCCATCATAGAACACCCCACCACAAAGCTTTAGCTACGGATCAGTGCCCCCTCCCTGTTACCCACCTCAGCCTCCTCGTACGACCTCCCCAATACCTCAACCTCCTCGTACGACCTCACCAGCACCTCGTTTTCCACCTAGTAATAACCCAACAACAAGGAAGGTAGTGTACAGCCCCTTAAGTGGACATTAGAGGAGGATCGCCGCTTAGTGAATTGAAGGATTCATGTGAGCATGAATCCAATCACTGGGGTAGATCAAAAGTTAGCTGATTTTTGAACTAAGGTGGTGAACATCTTCAACCAACATGCTCCCGATAGAGCTTCAAAGAGAACAGGAAAGGTGTACAATGCCCGATGGAATCGAACCGCTCCATTGGTGTCCAAATGGTGCGTTTGTGTGGCTCAGGCATACCGGGCGCATCCAAGTGGTGCAAACGAGGATGACATTATGCAAAACGCCCAAGATCTTTATGCTGCTATGTTAGGCAAAGCCTTTGACCTTATGCATTGATGGGTGTTACTGAAGGATCAACCTAAATGGGAGACCTTCTGCGATCAATCTGCAAAAGCATCCTCCAAACACCTCAGAGTAAATGAGATGGAAGCGTACTCCGAGAGTGACACCCCTAGCACCCCCAACACCCCTACTACCTCTGCAACTCCTGCCGGGGAGGGTACACCAACTGAGGTAGTTGGTGGGCTTATCCGCCCCATCGGAACAAAAGCTGCCAAGAGAAAGGCGGAGGAGCAAGTTGCAGACCCGGTGTTGGATATCGTGACCACAAAGATGTCGATGTTACAGGCAACAAATGTGAAGAACAACATCATGTTCGAGCGAGTGCCCTAGCCCAAGAGAAGAAGGCGGATGCAGCTGCAAAAGCTGTTGAGTTAAGAGATCGACAACAATCCTTAGAAGAAAGGGATGAAGTATAAGGACAAAATTTTGAAAATGAACATAGCGGAGATGTGTCCTGAAAATCAAGCTCGATATGGTCCCATTCAAGAAGAAATTAGGAGTCGCTACTGTCAAAACTCGTCCTCCTCTGATATTGACCTTTCTTTAGATTGATTGCTAAGTTGTAGTTTACAGTGTTATTGTATTTTCATGAAACAGTTGTTGTACTACAAACCTTTTCATTTGTTTAATGACATATTTATTTCTAAGTTGTTTCCAAGTTGTTTCTAAGTTGTTCCTAAGTTGATGCATTACATATAAATTCGCAATTAGTTGTTTCTAAGTTTTTTTTTGGGGATAAATGTCACAAGGTTAATTTCGTAATATATAATTTATATTTGACTTACATTTATAACTTTATGTTTGTATGCATAGGTATTCAACAATGAGTGATTTATTATCCTCTTCTACTATGTAACACCCGGGATTTTATCCCCCTTGTTCCGCTATTTTATATCGTTAGAAATTGAAATAATATCGATGTGCCTGCTTAGGTACTGTTTTTATTGAAAAGAATATTCTTCCTATTTTATTATTATGGAGGATTATATCAGGCACTACATTACATAGATTCCCGAATATAACTGGACTGGCAAACCTTGGGACTAGTCCTGTAATTTATTGAATCGAACATTGGGAATAAATTATGATGTGACAAGTGGATAAGCTCGTATTAATTATGATGTGACAAGTGAATAAGTTCGTATTAATTATGATGTGACAAGTGGATAAACTTGTATTAATTATGATGTGATAAGTGGATAAACTCGTATTAATTATGATGTGGCGAGGTAATTATCCAAAGCAAAAGAAAAAGGGAAAAAAAGGGCAAAAAGGGGTCGAAGCCCCTGTTCTTTTCCTGGGCCAAAATCACGAAGGGGGAAGGGGGGTGTCCTTCGCCCCTGCCCGACGACCACCGAGAGCCGGAGAGAGAAGGGAAGGGCACGGCGCCGACGGATTCTCAGCGACAGCGGCGCCGACCACCCACGAGCCGGCAGGGGAGTGCAAGAGAGGGTTAAGCAAGGAATTTAGTGAAGTGGGTCGCGGGTTAGGTTCAACCCTCGACCATCAACACCCTTGTCGGGTACCGGTGACTCACCGGCGAGCTGAATAGGCAGACGAAAAGAGAGGCAGTGGGATTGTGCAGAAAGGAGGGGAAGTATGTCTCTAGCCCTAATATGCCCAATTAGCCCCGGAGTTGGGTCCTTTAGTTTGGAACGAGGTGGGTTTCTTCTTCCTCCTAATTATAGTTAATTTCAGTAGAGGTTTATTGATTTTAGTTCGTTCAGGTTGAATCTAAATCAATTATTATTAATTCGAGAAAATTGCAGAGTAAACTGAATGATGCTTAATATATATGTATATATATTTTATAGTGATTGCATAGAAATGATAACGTTATTCAGTAAACCTTTATATGAGTGCATAGAAATGTATATATGTAATTTAGAAATTTTTATAGTAATTATATGTTTATAGTGATGGGTATCATTTATATGTGTAAAGCTTGCATTAGTGATACCACCTTTGTTTATAGTGATTATATGTTTAACGTTATCACTTATGACTGCATAGAGATGTTTATAATTCAGAAAGCTTGGAACAGAGGAAATTATAAAGTAAATCGAATGATTGCAACAATTAAAGAACTTATATGAATTAGATGGGGAAACAGGACATTTAATAGCAATTCGTAGGCATATATGGTGATTTGATAAGCTGTGATTATATTTAATCATGGCGCATGAATTAAGAATCGACCAAATAGAGCTAGTTAAGCCTTTATACAAGTAACAGTTAAGGGAATCGATACCATCACTATTGTGCCTCCGAATTTTATGACTATATATATGTATATATATCATAGCAATGTTTGAAACTAACTGCAATTGCATGGATTTTGCTATGCTTTTGGGAATCGGTTGATAATATGATTTCATGATGTGCTCATACAAGCTATATGAAACCTTTTCCCCTGAATTGATGAATGCGTGAAATGGCATTGAATTCAAGTTTTAGAGATCCTCCAAAGTTCGTAAATGCTCATTTACACGATTTCAAAACGCCTCTAAATGTTCATCGGGTGACTATTTTAATTGACAAGTCATTGGTAACAAAGCAATCCTAAGTCATTGGACTGCTCAGTCGAATGAGGCAGGTGACCAGTCAAGGGGCCTAGGAATCCTTTTAAGAAAGGACTTAAGTAATGAGCATTCAATTATGTCGTATCAAATGCTATGCTCAACTTCGGCAACCCAGTACCCTCCGTTAAAGTTTACATGAAGTTTTCAAGTTCATTGTTCATTGCTCTACCAGTAGGCAGAGGCTTCAAAGTCCAATGTTCCATTGTTTTGCCAGTAGGCAGAAGATTCAAGTTCAATGTTTCATTGTTCTGCCAGTAGGCAGAAGATTCAAGTTCAATGTTTCATTGTTCTGCCAGCAGGCAAAGAATTTAAGTTCAATGTTTATTGTTCTGCCAGTGGGCAGAAGATTCAAGTTCAATGTTTCTTTGTTCTGGCTATAGGTAGATGACTCAAAGTTCCATGTTTCATAAGTCTGTTAATAGGCAGAAACTTCCAAGTCCATATGTCCTATAGTTCTGCCAATAGGGAGGAGAGTCAAAGTCATATGTTATAAAGTCCCGTCAATGGGTAGAAAAACATAGTCAAAGGAGACTCCCAGTTCATATGATGGTTTATAAAACGTTATACTTTTAATAAACAAGCATGTGATGTTCAAAGGTCGTATTGCTACATCATTAGTTTACTGATCATATGACATGGTTATATATTTCACTTTATAGTTATCGCTCCATGTTTTAGCAAAGAGATCTATTCTTGTATATGACCTGTTACTGTATGGTATAGTGAAATCATCAGGTTAGTAATTCTATCGCATTGAACATGATGGTTATTCTAGCGTAGATGCTAAATTCATATAGTCTGTCATCTGGCAGCATCTTCAACGAAATTTCAATGTTTATATACGGCATAAATTATATGAAACAAAGTAAGCCTTTCATAACAGAAATCCCAGCAAGTGGTGTTTAAGGGTTAACCCCTTTCTTTTCACTGAATTTATGAGTTATATGAATTTCTTATGGTAAGTTTATTGAGTATGGCTATTTTAGAGTTTAAGCTGTGGAGCGACTGCTATTTCCCCTGCATTGTGGTTGGAATATATCGTAAGGTAGGTGAGTTCTTCAAAGGGAAGGAATTACGAACAACTTTTGTAAGTTAATGTTGCACTTTAAGTATTGTTTTAGGAGAGGGGGTTATCCACTGAGCGATAATTGCTCATTCCCATCTATTACTGTTCCCTTCCCAAGTTTCTGAAGTAATAGGTAAAAGTCTGTCCAAATAAGTCGAGATGGAGTCATTGCCGTTCTAGGAGCAAAGTTACATGCTCTATATGTGTGTGCTGAAATTGTATTGTTATGTAATCTAAGTTCCGGTGTGCATATATTGCATATCATCTAGAGTCGCTCTGTACGGCCCTGCGAGCCGATCATCTTTTAACCAAGGTTATTTATAGTTGAGATGTAACTCCAGTACTCCGGACGTGTGTTCCGTGGAGTTACACTTTTATTGTCCAATTGTTTTAGTATTGAACTGCGCTGGTTGATATGCTCCGGGTGAGTGGCCCGTAGAGCTGTGAATTATGACGTGTAGTCGTCAAGTTGGTGGGTTTTTATCGTTGCTTTTAATTGCAGGGAATTTGATACAAGGCTTTAAGCCTGAGAAACAGTCAGTTTTGAGGGGAAACTCTATCTGTTTTGCCCCAGAATTTAAAGAAAAACGATAACACTCCTAACCCTTGGGTTAGGAGTGTTACATACTATGTCATCCTCAACAGATGGTTTGAGTTTCATCCTAGAAGAATCTAGCGATGATTCACGAATATTGGAAAATATCATCAACAATGAAAATGGTCCGAAGTTGTTGGGGTTGGCCTTGAAGTTGAGACACATTAGACAACAAAGTAGGGCTTCATCATCATCATGAAGATCCTGAAAGAAGAAAAGATTTATAAAGAGAGATTGACAAGAAGCACACGATCGCCTTTATAAAGACTATTTCGTCAAAGACTCCATCTACAATAAGACTCACTTTCGATGTAGATTTCCTATGCGACAGCACTTGTTCCTTCACATAGTTGGTGTCTTAAAGAGTCATTTTGAGTACTTCCAATTGAGATACGATGGCCTCGGTAGGCATAGGTTGTCGCCACTCACCAAGTGCACTGCAACCATACGAATGTTGGCTTGTGGTACATCGGCAGATTGTGTCGATGAATATTTAAAGATTGATGAAAGCACAGCTATAGAGTGCATGAAAAATTTTGCTGCTGGGGTCATTCAAGTGTTCGGGGAAGAGTACCTAAGAAAGCTAACACAAGCTAATGTTGATCATTTATTGCAAGTGGCAGAAGCCCGCGACTTTCTAGGTATGTTAGGGAGCATTGGTTGTATGCACTGGGAATAGAAGAATTATCCCACGGGTTGGAAAGGAATATTTGCAAAAGGGGTATACAAAGTTCCCGCATTGATTCTTGAAGCTGTTGCTTCCTGCGGCCTTTGGATATGACATGCATTCTTTTGGTGCCCGGGAACCCTCAGTGATTTAAACGTCCTCCACCAATCCGATGTTCTCCAAGAGGTGTATGAGGATCAGTCCAAAATGTGAATATGTCATCAACGGTTGTAAGTACAATATTAGGTACTATATGTCTGGCGGTATTCATCCGAGATGGGCCACCTTTGTGAAGACCATCCCCCTTCTTCAGGGAGCCAAGGCAAAATTATTTGTTAAACGTCAAGAATATGTTAGGAAGGATGTGGAGAGAGTATTTGGGGTTCCACAAGCTCACTTTGCCATCATCCGCGGCCTTGCACGAAACATGGATAAGACTGAATTGGGTATGACAACGAAGGCATGCATTATACTCTACAACATGATCAACAAGGACGAGCGTGATTCGTATGACCTTAGTTTTGAATATGATGATGTGGAGGACAACACCCCGCAACCTAATGTCCAACGGAACCATCATCCGTGCTATGCAGCCTACCTTCATAGAGCAGTATAAGTTCATAACTCAGACTTACATGCATGTCTTCAATCCAACTTGGTCGAAGAAATATAGAATTGACACACGGCGCGAAGAATGTCACAAACATAGTTATTTTCTATTATTTGTCAATCTTTTGCGTTGTATTTTTTTTAAAAATAGTTGAACATTCATATTATATTTTTTTCATCATGTCGAATCTTTGTATGGTAATTTGTTTTCAATTACGATCCTTCTTATTGTATTAGTTTTTAATTGAATTATACTTTCAATCCTATCTTTTTTCACTCGTTAGAAAACAAACACATAAATAAAATAATAAAAAATTTAAAATCAATTAATCCATTTTTATGTCAACAAAATAAATATTCCTTACTTTATAAAATTTAAAAATATCCACACATGTTACGATAGTTAAAACATAAACACAACATAAAAAATAATAAGTAATAAACTATGTTCAAATTATGGGCTTCATGATAATTAATTATTCTGAAATGAGTTTCAGTGGCTGGAAAACTGAATGGAATGCAAGTGAAACTCCAACTGACGTGGTAGGCCTGAGTTCCAAAAATGGAACTCTAACTTAGGATGCCCTAAGTATATATGGGCTCACATTAATATATTTTGTTCTAGTATCTATACTATTATAATAGCAATCTTTACAAAATCCTAGAATGGTGCAACAAAAGTGATTTGAGGGATTTGATGTAATATTAACCATAAATATTATTTATGCATTAAATCTAAACCGTCGATTTTAAAGTTAAGATATCTCTTTATTTTATTTAAAAAATCCTCCACGATTTCGGATATACATGATAAAAGATATATGATAATCTAATAATCTAGGAAAAAAATTAAGCAATTATATTTATTCATTAAATCTAAATCAAAGATTTTAGTTTTAAAAAAATCACCTTATCTAAGTAAAATACCTATTTATAATTTTTATTTTTTAAAAAAATCACTCATAATTTCAATTATATTCGATAAAGAATACATGATAATTTTATTATCTAAAAAAATCCAAGCAGTTAACAAGTGATAATTTTTGAAAAAACCTAAAATGTCAGCTACAACAGGAGTGATTTTCAGAATTTGATGTAATCTCAGCTATAAAAATTAGTCATCTATTAAATCTAAGGCCTTGATTTTGTATATGATATGTCTATCTATCTACACTATATTAATAACAATATTTGAAAAATTCTAAAATACTAACACGAGAGTGATTAAATGTAAGCCTTTGATTTTGTATCTAATCTGTCTATCTATCTGCACTATATTAATAATAATATTTGGAAAACCTTAAAATATTAACACAAGAGTGATTTGCTTGATTGGGTATAATCTTAGCCATAAATATTGTTAACTCATTAAATCTAATTTTAAAGTTTAAAAAAATAGTTTATAACTATCGTCTCTCTCCAAGAAAAATAGTGCCTTATTTTTATTTATTTTTTAAAAACAAAATTTATCTATACTATTATAATAGCAATATTTACAAAACCCTAGAACGGTGCAATGAGAGTAATTTGTAGGATTTGGTGTAATCTTAACTATAAAAATTATTTATGCATTAAATCTAAACTGTCGATTTTAAAGTTAAGATATTTCTTTATTTTATTTAAAAAATCCCCCATGATTTTGGATATATATGATAAAAGATAGATGATAATCCAATTATCTACGAAAAAAATAGGCAATTATATTTATTTATTAAATCTAAACCGAATATTTAGTTTTTAAAAAAATTACATTATCTAAGTAAAATACATATTTATAATTTTTATTTTTAAACAAAATCACTCATAATTTCGACTATATTTGATAAATGATACCTGATAATTCTATTATCTAAAAAAATTCAAGCAGTTAACAAAAATGATAATCATCGGAAAAGCCTAAAACGCTAGCTACAATGGGAGTGACTTGCAGGATTTGATGTAATCTCAATCATAAAAATTAGTCATCTATTAAATCTAAGCCTTCAATTTTGTATCTAATATGTCTATCTATCTACACTACATTAATAACAATATTTGGAAACCCCTAACATACTAACACGAGAGTCATTTGCGGGACTTGATATAATCTTAGCCACAAATATTATTAACCATTAAATTTAAACCCTTGATTTTAAAGTTTGAAAAATAAGTTTGTAACTATCATTTCTCTCCAAGCAAAATACTGTCTTATTTTTATTTATTTTTTGAAAACAAAACTTAGGGGAGTTAACTGCTTACTCCTCATATTTTCGATCATATCTGGTACGTGAATGTTGGGGCTTTAGATACTTCCGGTTATTGATTCTGTGCACGTATCTTTCCCTCATCAAAGCATGCGCACAGACACACACTCACACACACAGTCACTCTCACTCTCACTCTCTCCAGGAAATTCATTTCTTCAATTTATTTTGGAAATATCTTCTCTAATAACCCAAAGAATTTATATATAATTTTCTATGTTTATAGTTAGGTGAAGGTCACTAATATACGTTACATTTTTGGATTCATATTTTTTTTAATAGGTTATCATAGGAAGTATCGAATGTTAGATACGTTATGGTGTAAAATTTGCAATCCATAAAGGTTTATGTTAAAAAGAGGAAATGACTTTGTTTTGAAAGAGATTTTGATATCTAAATATTCTCGAAGGTGGTGTCATCTAATGTAAAGAAAGGAGTATTTTTCGCTTATAACATATCGAAACTATTCTATATATGATACATGATCCCAACTGTCTCACGCTATGAACTGATTATTTCATGAATTAAGACCTACTTTTAATGGGTTTGTTTTCCCAAGTATAAACCACTTTACAACTGAACTCAGTGAGATTTGAGACTTTTAGACATAGGGGAGAAGGATTTGATTCATCAACTAAAGTTTTTATTGGTTGAAAAAGCCAATTTTGCTAATTATATGATCAAGGTAAGTAAATCAAACAATGTTTTACTTAATATTTATAAAATATTTATGAGACAAGTGATTTTATTAAATGAATACTCTATAGTTTTTAAATTAAAATTTAATTTAAAAGATAATCCATGCATTGCATGGGTCTATACTAATAGAAATAATGACAAACAAGCATGGTAAACGCTGAGGTCTTTTTTCATCCAAAAAATAAAACATAACGCTGATGTCTTTTCCATATTTGAAATTGAGATTATAGTTTTAGTTTTTGTATTCCTTTTTTTTGAGCGGAAATTGAAGGATAATAGGATACATTTTATATTAATTGCTGGTAGAGCCCATAGAAAGCTACACAACACTGTTGATGGGGTGGTTTTGTCCATGAGCAACATTTGAATTCATTAATTGAAAATTATGCACTATTTATGATAAGTATTATAAATATTTATGGATCTATTAATGGCAAGTTTCTTCATCCTAATTTGACTACGGACTTGGTTGGAAGGTATCTATTTGGTTGCTATATATTTGCAGTTATAGTGACTGTCATTATACAATAACTATTATAATTGGGAATATATAGAGTTTATATTTGTCACAAGTCAATCTTAACTGTTCATTTTATCTCTATTGTTAAATCATTAAAAATGTGGTATAAGAATTATATAATGTGACTAGATATTAAAGAAAATTAATTTTATAAGAGTGTGTTTGATTACTCTTGGATGCCTATTGTATTAGAAAAAAAAACTAAAAAAAATTTGAAAAGAAAAAGTAAAACATAATGTTAACATTTTATCACCATTAAGGGAGACCAATGGAGAAGACAACCAGTGGCCATTATTACTAGAGAGCCAACGGAGACTATTGTTACTGGCAACGTCCCCCCTTGCCCTCTCTCTTCCTTTTTAACCACATGGCCACGGTGTATGCCATCGTTTTGGCGACATGGTGGGTGATGGTGGGAAACGGCGAAGTCCAGTGCATTGGATGCGGTCAGCAGGCAGGGTGGGGGCATTCTAGGGTTTGGTCTTCGAAGACGAAGACAACAAAATGCAAATAGCTTTTGTTTTTAATTTTCTATTGAAGCGGATGCTAATTATATTAAACGCGGCCTACATTTAGGAAAAACATTAGCAGTAGTATGGTTAAGGCACACTTAACTGTGTTTTGGTCCTGGATTTGATTCCGCTGGTGAGCATGTTTGTGGAAACATTATTTCAATTTCTTTTTCCTGCGGCAATAATGTCAATTAACAACTTCAAGTTTTTATTCTCTGCTCGTTTTTGAAAATAAAATTTGTCACACAGTAAGTTAGAATTGTAATCCATCTATGAAATAATATTTTATACATTTATTAGAATTTTTTCCCCTTAATTAATTTCCAGTTATAACTTTTTTTCTTATTAAACTACTCGTGTAAACCCTATTGTCTCACCTATATAAATTCATGAAGTACTCTGACTACCTATACTCCACTTAGGGCTATCAAACAGGTTAGATTGGGTCAAATTCATGCTCGTGCGTGTCAAACTTAAACAGGTTAAGAAATCCTCAATATAAACCTAACATGTTTATTAAACAAGTTGAAAACTTTGACATGTACCAATTTATTTTTTAAAAGGATTGACCCCAAATTTACGTATTAACTCGTTTAATATAAATTTTGCGTTAGGTTCAGGTTATCCGGTTACTTGCTTACTCGCTTAATATTTTGACTAAAATATGGTTACCGAGCATTATAAATCAATTTTTTGACTTTAATATAGCATTATAATGCAACCATTGACTATGATTTACAAGAACCATAATAAAAAATAAATATCAACTTGATTAAATCCCACATTTTCACCATTCCCTTCAAAAAGTACATGGTAATTAGGTAAATGAATCAATTTATTTAATTCATTTAATTAAATGGGTTAAATAGGTATTTTTTTCGTGTCAAAATTTTCAACCTGAACCTAACCCAATTAATTAAACTGATTAAACGTGTCAACCATTTAATTAAACAGGTTGGAAAATTTTAATTATCCAAATTCACTTAATATCGTATTCGGTTCGGGTTGGTAATCGTGTCGAGTTAGCTTTTGAAGCTCGTGCTCCACCAATTTCATGTGAACGTTAACCCCAAAATTTCTACTATGGATTCTTCAACGAAGAAAACTTTTAATTTTTGGCGATCACAATGAAAGAAAGATTGATCAGGCAATTTCAAAGATTGATTACAATTATCATAGTTTTTAATATTTTTTTAACTGACTACCGCTATATTATTTTTTTATTTTGAATTATGATAATGTGATTTCCATGAAAATTCAATATGATATTATTCATAAGATTTTGTATAGTTTACGTATTTGAATGAAATTAGTTAGTGAAATTGTTTTACTAATAATTGAGATATGCATTTTAGAGTGCTTTGTATGAATATTCATGTATTTTTTATTTATAATTTATGCAATCCTGAATCCAAAATTATAAATTAATTTATTTTGGAAGTTTATTTTCGAATTTACCTTTTAAAGCATTAAAAATACACTACGAAAACGTTGCTCAGCTCCGACGAAAAAGCGACGCGTCAGATAGGCGTCGGAAAATAACAGACAATCCGACGGAATTTCAGACGGAGGCCGACGGAATTCCGAAATTCCGACGGAATTTCCGACGGAACGCAGGGCAACGGAATTTCCGACGGAATTCCGTCGGAATTTCGAAAATCCGACGGAAATTCCAACGGGCTCGAGCTCCGTCGGAATCCGTCGGAAATTCCGTCGGATTTCCGACGCGGATCTCGAGCTTTTGGCTTGCCCGAATTTAAATTTGGAGGGAAGGGAAATTTTCGAACGGTATTTGAGAATTAGAGAGAGAAAGTTGTGCGAAAAGAGAGAGAGGGAGGAGAAGGAGGAGGAGAAGGAAGAGAGAGAAAGTGAGATCTTCAGTTTTTGTTCATCGAAAAATTTAATGGTAAGTGATATTTTCGCTTAAGTTATTATTTGAAATTAAAATAGTTAAGTTAATTGATATTTTTTACGGTATTTGTTTTTCATGTTTTGCCGCCGCCAGTGCCACCGCTATCGCCGCCGCTAGTGCCGTCACCGTCTATAATCTGATTGATTTTTCGGGTACGTGAAGGTTAGTAGAATTGTTGCGCTTTCAAGTTGTGTTAATTTGATATGTTATGTTCATTTTTCGGGTGTGTGAAAATTAGTAGAAGCATGTTTGTTTAGTTTGAATAATTTATTTTTTCCGTTGAATATGAATTTAAATAACGTTAATTTTTTGTTTAATTTATTAAATATGTATATTACAATAATAGGAGTAAAACATGTTAAGTATGTAGATCTGCAATAATTATTTGGTTATTTGAAAATGTTAAATATGTTAAGTATGTATATTATGTTTTATTAAAATGAATAGTTTAAGTGAAACAAGTTTATTTATTATAAAATGTTAAATATGTTATGCATGAATATTTTTTGAGGTATGATTTAATTTTTTTATAATTTGTTCTATATATGAAGAATTTTTGTTATATTTTTGCGAGATTTAAGTATGTTAAGTACAGATTGATTTAAATTTGCTAAGGTGTTTAATTTGTGGTTGATGCTTATTGACGCATATGTAGATATTAAATAATATTATTATGCTGAATTTATTTTTTGTACCGTATATGTTTAATTCTATTCATTGTTGTATTTTAGATTTTGTGAGAATTTATTTTGATAGAAAACAAGTATAATATAACTTTAATTTAATATGTAATATATGTTGATTTGAATAATTGAAATAGTTGTGAGTGCGTAAGCATGTGTAATATATGTTTTTTTTTAGTAAATGTTTTAGGAATGTTAAGTATGTTCGTTTTAGATTCAATTTGTTATGTATATTAATTTTTGATAAGTATGCGAATAATATTGTTTTCTTGAGAAATGATTAATTGTTCGGATGATTTGGTTGGTTTAATATGTGCTTTATTTGTGTCGTAAAATATGGATGTGAATTACATGAATATGAATTTGAATAACGTTAATTTTTTGTTTAATTTATTAAATATGTATATTACAATAATAGGACTAAAACATGTTAAGTATGTAGATCTGCAATAATTATTTGGTTATTTGAAAATGTTAAATATGTTAAGTATGTATATTATGTTTTATTAAAATAAATAATTTAAGAGAAACAAGTTTGTTTATTATAAAATGTTAAATATGTTATGCATGAATATTTTTTGAGGTATGATTTAATTTTTGTATAATTTGTTCTATATGAAGAATTTTTGTTATATTTTTGTGAGATTTAAGTATGTTAAGTATAGATTGATTTAAATTTGCTAAGGTGTTTAATTTGTGGTTGATGCTTATTGACGCATATGTAGATATTAAATAATATTATTGTGCTGAATTTATTTTTTATACCGTATATGTTTAATTCTATTCATTGTTGTATTTTAGGTTTTGTGAGGATTTATTTTGATGGAAAACAAGTATAATATAACTTTAATTTAATATGTAATGTATGTTGATTTGAATAATTGAAATAGTTGTGAGTGCGTAAGCATGTGTAATATATGTTTTGTTTTAGTAAATGTTTTAGGAATGTTAAGTATGTTCGTTTTAGATTCAATTTGTTATGTATATTAATTTTTGATAAGTATGCGAATAATATTGTTTTCTTGAGAGATGATTAATTGTTCGGATGACTTGGTTGGTTTAATATGTACTTTATTTGTGTCGTAAAATATGGATGTGAATTACATTCAATTTTAAGTTTATTTATTAAGTGTATTTATTTGAACAAATGGAGTAAAATATTGTGTAATTTATCTATGATGCTTATTTGGGTGCATTGTGATATATGTAATAGTTCTATTAAATATATTTTTATGTAATATATATATATTTTTTTGTAATACATATATGTGTGTGTATATATATATATATATATATATATATATATATATATATATATAAATATATATATATATATGTTGAACTGGTTAAATAGACTTCTAAAAAATTTTTATTGTAATTGGTTGTAGTTTACATAACAATTAAGGCAATCATATTAGCAAGATATGGATGGGCCGTTGCATCGTCAATGGATGTATAGGAGAAGAAATCCTAATGGATATGGACTTAGAGATGAGTGGTTAATGGGAATTAATATGTTTGATGAATTTGCACGAAATCAAGAGGAGTATAGAGTTAATGGAGTTTACAGATGTCCATGTGCGAAGTGCAAAAATATACAATATTTTACACCTGATGTTGTAAAGTCACATTTGTATAAAAAGGGGTTTGTCAAGACTTATTGGTATTGGACAAGTCATGGGGAAGAAGATAATTCGGAAGCAGGGGGTGCAAGTAGTTCACATTCTATGAATTTTGATTCCGATCACACCGATCATAATCATATGGAGAACATGCTTCATGCTGCCTTCCAAACTAATCAAATGAACATGAGTAGCCATCAGGACGCAAATCCTGAGGCATTTTATACTATGCTTGAGTCTGCCCAAAAACCGTTGTATGAAGGGTGCAACATAACTGAACTTGAAACATTTATGAGACTACTTAGTATTAAATCGGGGAACAACATGTCTCAACGTTGTTTCAATGAAGTTGTTGACCTGATGAAAGACATATGCCCTTTTGAAAATAGCATTCCAAAAAATTATCATCAACAACTCAGAAAAGTGATGAGGAAATTGATGTTCAGGAAATTGATTGTTGTCCGAACGGTTGCATGCTTTATTATAAACATGATGAGGGGATGTCCGCATGCAAGTTTTGTGGACATGCAAGATATTTACTAAGGAAATCCAACCAACGAGGTAATAAGGTTGTTTCATATGCAAAAATGCACTATCTGCCTTTAATCCCAAGATTGCAACGACTGTATGCGTCGAAAAGGACTGCCGTTCATATGAGATGGCATCATGAGCACCGCCAAGAATCAGGTGTTCTCCGACATCCATCGGATGGATTAGCTTGGAAGCATTTTGATTAAAAGTATCCGAATTTCGCAGCAGAGCCTCGACATATAAGGTTAGGTCTTTGTGCTGATGGTTTCACACCATTTTCCATATCTGGAAGAGCATATTCTGTGTGGCAAATTGTAGTTACACCTTACAACTTGCCTCCAGATATGTGTATGACAACTCCATACATGTTTTTAAGTTGTCTTATTCCGGGTCCATCAAATCCGAAGAATAGGATTGATGTGTACTTGCAGCCCTTAATTGATGAGTTGAAAATGCTGTGGGATGTTAGGGTTGATACATTTGATGTTTCATGCGGGGAAACTTTTAGATTGCATGCCGCGTTGATGTGGACAATTAATGATTTTCCAGCATATGGTATGTTATCCGGATGGAGTACTCATGGGTTGTTAGCTTGTCCGGTTTGTATGAACTAAAATTGTGCATTCCAGTTACAGCATGGCCGAAAGCCCTCTTGGTTTGATTGCCATCGTCGGTTCTTGCCTCGAAATCATTGCTTTAGAGCTAATAAAGTTGCCTTCTGTAAAGGAAAGAGCGTACACATTGGCCCTCCCCAAAGGATTTCTGGTGAAATGTTGTCTGAAATAGTATCGACATTGCCTAAAGTGACTGAAGATATCCATTTTCAAATTCCGAGATTTGACGAAAATGAATATAATTGGACAAAACAAAGTATCTTTTGGGAGTTGCCGTATTGGAAGCATCAACTTCTGAGGTATAACCTTGATGTTATGCATATAGAGAAAAATTTCAGTGAAAATATTATAAACACAGTGATGGATGCGCCCGGAAAAACAAAGGACGATATCAAAGTAAGAATGGATATGTCTATTCTGTGTAGTACGCAAGAGTTGAACTTGGTTACAAGAGGATCAACTGATAGATTGTGTAAGCCAAAAGCCAAGTTTGCACTGTCATTACCTCAAAAAAGGGCTATCTGCCAATGGTTGCGAGAGGTTCATGTGCCTGATGGTTATTGTTCTAATGTGGAAAATTGGATGGATCCATCTAATACAAAGTTGCAAAATATGAAAAGTCATGATCATCATGTGTTCCTAGAGAATCTTCTTCCAGTAGCTTTTGCTGCTCTTCCGGAAGATGTATTGGGACCCTTGGTCGAATTAAGTGAGTTTTTCAAAAACTTATACTCCAGTGAGTTACACGTGAGCATGCTGGAAGAGATGAACAAGAACATTGCTATAATTCTTTGTAAGTTGGAGACAATTTTTCCGCCTGGATTTTGGAATGTCATGGAACATTTGCCCATTCATTTAGCCGAAGAAGCTTTGTTGGGTGGTCCTGTTCAATATCGATGGATGTATCTGTTTGAGAGGTACTTTGGATGGATGAAGCCTACGGCAAAGAATAAAGCTCGTGTGGAGGCATCTATGGTTAATGCATACTTAGCATTTGAGATCAAACATTTCGCTGAGTATTATTTTGAATCAAACTTGCATTGCCCGAGTATCGGGCGTAATGACGATCTGCAACAACCCGAACGACAAATGCGAACTCTTTCGGTGTTCAACCGTAAGGGTACTCCGTTTGGAAAACGAGGAAAAAGATATCTTACTGAACCTGAGTATCGTGTCGCACGTCTTCACATTTTACTGAATTGTGATGAAGTGCAACCATATTTGGAGTAAGTATATCAATTACTGAAAGTTTCATTTGAATACTTACTAATTGTTCAGTAATAATTATTTAATTTCATTCGTTAAACATTACAGTTGGTTCAGACATCAATTTCGCGGCCATAATCCAAACGCGAGTGATGTGGAAGTTGACTTGTTTATTGAGGCAAATTTTGCACAATGGTTTGAGTATAATGTAAGTAATTTTTCTTAAATAACCTTCAACTCCTACAAAATATTTTTCTAACTGTAAAGATGATTACCTTTATTTTTTCATAGGTAAATTCTTATCGGGTGTTTAATGATGAGAGGCATGATTTTCTGGTAAACTTACCTCATGGACCGCTTATGGTAGTGGAATATTTTTCTGGGTATAAAGTTAATGGTTATCGATTTCATACCAAGGCTAGAAATGAAGGTAAAGCAAAATATAATTGTGGCGTGTGTGTCAAAGGAGTTGGCAAAGGTGATGAAGTAGCGGGGGATTATTATGGCGTACTTCACGAAATTATTCGTGTTGAATTTATGGGTGAGCCAATTAAAAAATGTGTACTTTTTAATTGTGAGTGGTTTGACCCGGATGTTCCTCGGGGGCTGCGTTATCCTAAATTTACCCCATATCCCGAGGTTAATCATACTAGACGCTACAGAAAGTTTGACCCATTCATATTTGCTGATACTGCAACCCAAGTGGTATATGTTAAGTACCCTGAGGGGATATCAGGAAAAGCGAATTGGTGGGTAGCTATATCAAACAAACCTCGCGGTGCTCCTAAAGATAAGGATAATCTAGAACTTGCCTATCAGCAGTTTAGAATGACAACCGTGAATGTGGATAACATAATAGTGACAACATTAGTTGATGAAACTGCAGAAGCTGATGATGTTGATGGACATGATTGGGGTGATGATCATGATGGGAATGGTGATGACGAGGATGAAGAAGGTGAATGGAAGGATGAACCTGAAGACACTGATGATGATTATGATGATGAAAATATGGCATTGCAAAGTGATGATGATGACGATGACGATGATGATGTGTCCCATAATGATTGATTTAATATTTTCGATGTATGGATATTTATGTTTGTGTATGGAGTTTTTCTTAATTGCAAACGCAGAAAAACAATTGGACATATGTCATGTAATTTTTTCACTGACAATACTATAAATATTGGTAAGGTTGTATTTTTTTTATTTTGTTCTTATTTGTTAGATGTCTGGACTCAATGGTGGACGTGGTCGTGGTCGAACGGTCAGGAATGATGCGGGTAGAGGAGCACCACAACCGACTCCACAGTATGATCCTACTGATCAAAATTATGAAACAAACACCTTCAGTGAAATGTTTGGAGGTTTTCTTGATCCAACTCAACCATTCGGAAATTATTACGGTAGTATGAATGAGCAACCCCATATGCAACCACCTTTTTTCGGTGCGGGTATGCAGACATCAATCCAACCCAATATTCCTTACATGGGTGGTACTTCAGCTACTCCATTACTTTATCAACAGTTTGGCACTGTTAGTCCACATTTCAACGGTAATCAGATGATGGGGCAACCTAGAATGCCAAGCCACTCAGTGCACAACGAAGGAGTCCAAAATGAAGGGGTAGGAAGAGATAGACACAGTCCTGCACCTGATAGTGAAACTGCAAGCACCATTAATAAGATATATTTACAACCCGATGGTGACACGTTAGTTCATTACAAACTTTGTAACTTCTTCACTAATCATATTTTTTTAATGCCTACAGTAATTACTTTTAACAAATGCTTTTTTTGTTCTTAATTTTGTTCCATACCAGGGTGTAATTCAGAAAATTGTGGAAAGTTTTGCAAGTAAGTACCCACGTGCTTGGACCACGTGGGGAGAAGTTCCACAATCTCATAGAGATATATGGTTTAATGAATTCAAGGTTAATTTTCTGTACAACGAATTTCAAAGTTGTCATTGGATTGTTTGAGATGTTTAATTGCTAATATACTCTAATTTTGCCACAGAAACACTACTACTGGCATCCAGACAATGAAGCGCAGATACGGCGTAACTTTGAGTACAGAGGGGCAGCTCGACTTAGGGACATTCTTGGATATGCAAGAAAGTATAACAAAAAGCCGAAGTGGTTACCACCTAGTGTTTGGAATGAGATGCTTAAACATTGAACCGAGGATGACAAGTTCAAGAAATTGAGCCAACAAAATAAAAAGAATCGATTGAGTGATGCTGAAGGTTTTGGTCCTTCGTTACATACATGTGACTCAATTCCGCTTAATGAAAGGAAAAGACGCCTGGTAAGGAATGTGATTATTAAAAAGCGTATTTCTTATATATAATGTATGGTATGAGTTGCGGTTCTCGTCCTTATTTTATATTTAATAGCTGGTTACTTTTTTTTCTCTTTAGGCCAAAGCATTAGGTAGGGAACCCACATGTGAGGAATTATTTAAGGACACCTACTGCAAGGTGAAAGACAAAACATTTATCGATAAAAGATCTGCAAAAAATTTGTAAGTTCAATTTGGCATATTTTATTCAGAGATGAATCATACGTTACAATTGTGGGTTTAGTATGAAACTTATTTATTTTTGAAAATTTTCAGGAGGACCATCACAATAAATGGCAGGAGTACTCTCAAACTGCAACTCAAGGGAGCTCCCAACTGTCACCTATGACCCAAGAAGAGCTTTGGATGAAAAAAAATTTGGATAAGAAAGGCCGCGTATATGGTTTTGGTGCGGAGGGGGTGAAGTTGAAGAAATCAGTTGCCATCGTAGCTGCACGTCACTCATCAGCAGAGCATTTTGATCCAAGAGAGCAAGCGCAACTCCTCAGTGAGAGTATAGCCAAGCAAGTAGAGGCTATAACTCAACTAACCAAGAAACAAGGGAAGACAGAGCACATGCTGAAAAAAGTTTTCAGATTTTTCAAAGGTCAAAGTGCAGGTTCTTCCAGCCACATCGACTTGAACGCTGATGATGATGAAGATGACTCCCAAAATGACAATGATGATGATCCCACAAATTTATCTGACTCTAATTAACTGATATGATTTTCGTGTAATTTATATAATTTGCGTGTAGATCTAAAACAACGTATATGTTAAACTTAATATTTAATTTAGCACCTTTTATTGGTAGATTGAAAACTTTATATGTATGAATATATTTGGAGATTATTGTAATATTAATTTTTTTTAAGAAATTTTGAAATTTAGAAAAAAAAATTTGAGAAAATTTTTTTTTTAAAATTCCTTCCGACGGAATATTCCGTCGGAAATTCCTGCCAGTTACTGCCTGCCTGACAGTGTCCGACCGAATTTCCGACGGAAAAAAACTGTCCGAAATTCCGTCGGACTCCGTCGGAAGCAGTTGGAAAAAAATCTGCGACGAGCTGAATCCCTACGGCCATTTCCGCTTCGGTGTTTTTATCGGAAACCCAATTTTCCGTCGGAAAATCGACCTTTTTCCGTCGAAATTTCCGTCGCAGATTAGATATATTTTTGTATAACTTTGTAGTTTAAATTGGTAGAATCTTTCGTAAATTTTATTAATTTGTTTTGTTGTAGACTAATTGAAGATTTTGAGTGAAAATTCAAATCATCCATGTAATTGCACCAAAAAGTTTGAAAAAATATAGGGTAAACTTGATACATGTAAAAGCATAGTGTCCACTGAACTTGATACTATTAAAAATATAGTGTTTACTATGCATTCAATGTCTAGGGATGATTTTAATCAAAATAGGAAAAAAGAGAATCATTGGGTGACAAATTTGATATTTTATTTGTCACTCCTAACATCACACAAACCAATAATATATCTGAAAAATATCTAAACAACCCTACAATTCACCATTTATGAATATTTCTAGTGAAAATGTCGGCGAGTCCAATAATGAAAAAGCTAAGAGAAAACTAAATCTTAATATCGAAGATAATAAAAAATCACCAAAAATGAAATTTGAGATTCCACAGACCTTAAAAGACATACATTGTAGTAAAACTTATTTTAGCAATGGGTTGGTTATAATTAGAGACAGTTCTCTTTCTTTAAATGATGAAAAAAAAAAAAAACCGTGCACAAAAGATGCACAAATAGTCTAGTGACAAGGTACAAAATCAATCTAGTTATAAAAGAAAAAATATAAATCCAAGGTTATTGTTGCAAGAGATCAGTGTAAAATCTATTGACAAGTTGACTACACGAAAAGTCACGTGGTGGGGGAAGAAGACATGGTAAAGTTTCAAGATCTATCACATTGTGGATCCCAGCAAAGCAATGTTTGGGCTACTAATTTAACTTCGAATAAGCGGAAATGCTTGTCATCAAGGAATGAACATACAATTGTACGTAATTAATAGTCAATATATTTTTCACCACAAGGTAGATCATAAAATAAAATTTGTGAAATAAACTTATTATAATATTTTTTTTTTCATTTTGTGGGGTTTCAAAATCTATTGATTTAAAGGATGTAAGTGTCTTATAAAGTATTATTGGCAATAACGAAGTGAACAAAGGTGATGTAGTGGATGAGGTATATTATTTTATTAGTGTGAATGTTTTTCCTTGTCAGTTTACTTATAATTGTATTTTTTGTAGGTTATAGATGTGTATGATATCCAAGATATTTTGTATAAACTAAATGATGTTGCTTCACATAGTATATCTGATTTATAAGAAGACTATTCGCGTTTTGTAACTCCAAAAAAAGCAAGAATATGTTACAAATTGTTGAACTCGAAAGACATGGAGGAAGCTGCTTATGAGAATGTTTCAAAGAGATCTTCTTTCACATTGTATTACTTGTTATGTTTTTTTTCCCTAAACAAGTGGCTCACAAATTGGGCACATATATTCAAAAAATTATTATTATATGCATATACATGAAGAAATACATTATTTGAAAAATCTGTATATTTTTTTGGGTCAGCTTAAACAGTGTTTTCCTTCACTAGGGTATTGATGCATAGCTATACGACTTGCATTTAAGGGAACAGAAAGAATGATTAAATAATAGGCTACATCTGTCCCTCATGTTTTTGGTAATGAACTTTATAATTGTTTCACCATTTTGTTTTTTGTAGTGAGCTATTTTAACATTTATGAAAATTATAAAATCATTGATGCAGATGACTATGTTACTTGTAGATTAGACTACTGAAAAAATATTGTCCAAGAAATGCATCAGTTATTTTAATGCTATTGAGCCATATTTACCTAGTGACACTAATCACATCGAGCGGGTATGTAAATGATACATATATAATTCCTATATATATATATATATATATATATATATATATATATATATATATATATATATATATATTTGTTACTTTAAAGATATAAAGTTACTAATTTTAAGTGTATAAAGATTTACATTCCCTTGTTGGATGGATGGAGAGAACATTAATATTGGTAACATAAAAGAGAAACAATGATATTATTTAAATTTGTTGGATCCATTAGATATAGCAATTACATTAGCATATGATTTGGCAATTAAACAATTTTAGCAATTTAGTAGTATTAAGCATTAATTGATAATGGTATTTACTCAGTAAATATTATTTAATACTAATATAATTTTATTATAGTTAGTGAAAGCATCAGAGTTTTTCGGAGGGCATCCTTGATTGGGTTGATTGTTTGAAGATGTAGGCACTTTAAATTTTCAAGTGCCAACAACACACAATCAACCCAATATGTGAGTAATTTTCAAAATGCAAATCGCACATAAGCCATATTATATTATTTGAGATTGTAAACATCACATTTATTTTTTTTAATGATTGTGGCATATACATTCTGAAGTATATTAAAGCATCTAACAATTCTATATGAAACCAAATGAAATTTTCAGAAAGAATTTACATTCACAAAAAATTCCATACTTATGTGCAGTACAAAAAATAGGTTAGCCATGTAAAATTATTCTATTTATTTATACTATATGCAGTTAGATGAAATGTGAGTGAAGCGATTGAAGTATGTGGCCAAATTGGTGGGTCGCAAGCAAGTTTAACACTGCTAAATTTAAATCTATAGTGTGTTAAACTATCTTGCATGATTTTCATCTTTAATTCTCTCACCTTGTCATCATGTTACACTATTTTGTTTGCTAATTCAAATCTCTCATGCGATGTAATTTGAGAAACGATTGCAAAACTATGAACTGCATACTACTTGATAACCAGTCATAATAGTGGATATTATGATGATTTCTTTGAAGTATTAGTCTTATGTTAATCACGCAAATCAAAATTAAAATCAATATTTTCTACCTATATATATCAATCAACTTGGGATCACAAAACATAGTCAACTATAACAATGATTACCAATCCTCTTTTAGAGGCTAATCAACAGCTTAGGATTCTTCTATAGGTTATCTACTTCTTCACTGAAGACAACCTACATGTTAAATACAAACAATTATTTGATTATTTGATGGAAATACCTAAATTCAAGAAAACATAAGAAAAATATTGATAATTACCTTTGATATTTCACCTTCGATATAAGAATTAGGCATGACACTCATTAGCTTTTGATGTACTGTTTTCGCATTGTTCTGACCAATATCCTTTGAAGAGTTAAGCAGTGTACATTGAGGGCTTGCAGCATAAGCTTCATTGAACTTGAAGTCTTCCATTGGTCCGTTCCTGACATATTTTCTATTGGCATCTTTACGACAAGTGCGTCGCGTGTGGCCTATAATATGACATTTGCTACAAGTTTTAGTCATTTTCCCTTTGGCATCCCTTTTGAAATTACTACCCATGGATCTTTTATTCAGCAGTGGCCCTCAAATAATTTAGCATCTTCCTCATGAGCAAAGAAGTCTTTACTGAGCTGAATATGTTCTTAAGCCTCAATAGTCCACCGACGAAGAATGCAACCGCTTGGAATTTATTTCGTATTTGCATATTTCATAACTGCAAATATGTGGTGACATGGAACACCTACTGATTCTAGCTTCATGCAACAACAATACATACCTAGCTAATCACTATGTACCAAGTTTGTTCTCATTCAGTTGCAACCAATAGTAGATAGGTTCAGCAAGACCATCAATTTGTTGTGTCTCAACTTTAACAACACACAATGACTCAAAGTTCATTTCCATGAGTAATAGGTGGTATATATACCTTTGCTGCATGTGACTTGATGTTGGAAAGAATGCCCTTTATAATAAGATATGTATGAACTGTTGTATAATCACTATGTCTATCTAGGTTCCTTTGTTCTGCAATTACTTGTTCGTGCAATTAAACAAGTCCATAAAACTTTTCTTTTGGGTCGATCCCTATTTTTATTGTTTTATGCATGAAATCAACTCCTTGTGTGGTCCTAATCCTTGGAGCAGTGGACAAAATAAATATTAAGTAAAATTTTCAAAATACATATAACAAATTATATAAGGTTTACAAAATCTATTTATAAACCTACAAAGAAATATCCATGTAGATATGCTTCTGCCCATTTTTGCCTATCATTGTACAAATCTATTACCCCCTCTTTTTTGTATATCATGATGGGACACAAGTTCTTGCCAACCAACTTCAAAATCTTCCAGAGTTTAATATTTGTTAACGCACTTAATGAAACCACTTGCAAATCTAGAGCGGCAAATTTTTCACACATTCACCATTAGATGCCACAAATATAATCTATGATGTGCTTCTAGAAATATCACTTTAATGGCATTAGCCATTGCCTTGTCATCATTTGTAATAACTGTCATTGGTTTTTGTCCATCCCCTGCTTCAACCAATTGTTCCAAAACCCATATGAAAGAAGACCCATTCTCGTGGACCACTCACGTACAACCAAAAGCCACTGTCTTTAGATTGTGGTGATGCCAATAAGCACCCCAAGTGGCTTGTAATATGGATAACATTTGTAGGTTCTATCAAATGCGAGAACATCTCCAAAACTTTTGTAATCTATGCGTGATATTTTATCACACCAAAATAAGTATGTAGGATCAGCTTCTTTTTTCCTCATAAATATGCAAAAATAGCATCAGCATCACCGTCTTTAGCTTACTTTTTTCTATACCTATGGAAACGATTTTTCATGTCACCTTTTAAGTATGGAATGTTTTCAATACCTACAGCCTTGATTCACCAAAGATCACCTTATACTATGCGGGGGAATTCTGGTGTTATACATTTGTTCCATTTCCTTGTTTTCATTCTCTAGAATTTTCCTATGAGATCTGAATATTTTTTTTTCAAAACAGTATTAGTCATATGTTTTAAGAATATGATATGCAAAATGAGAAAATGGTTAAAAATTAATTACATACTTATAACCAACTTGAAGTACATAGTAATTTTGCAAGAGGATGTGAATGTTTAGCCAAAATCTTGTCACAATCCAATGATTTGCGTCTTTGATCAATTTGAATCGAATTTTTGCAAAACAGTTAAATGTTGTTAATTTTTTTTTGCTTCCTCTTCTTATTAAAGTTCTAAAGGGACTTTTTAAGACGCGAGCCCTCTGTAGAGCATTTGAATATTCTAGAAGTTGGATGTCCTTCTGTTCTACTCTTGCATACCCCATTTCTCCGAACTCCTAAACCTTTCGATTTTGCATACATTCTATAAAAACTCTTCATATAAGTCCAAAGATTTGAATGTCAATTTTATCATGTCTCTAGTGGTAAAATCTAGACGTTTTTTGCCAATTGATGCCTTGACATTTTTATCATCCAAATTCTCGATTATTCTTACTTCACTGTGCAAAAAAGTAAAACTCTTGTGGTCTTCATCTGCAAATTCTTCCTTAGAATAATGAATGCTAGGAACTGTTTCACTATTTTTGTTGTTTAGCTCTTCAAATTCTAAACTAACTTCGTTGCAATCCATTATGCACTACATACCAAAAAAAAAAAAAACACTTAAGCTATCGAGTAAAAAAAGTTTGGATAAGCTAACCTCACAATTAAAGCATACAATTTAAAAAACCCAGACCAACTAAAATTACTATCAAATACATAGCTTCTAACTAAAGATAGTAACAATATTATCAATCTACTATAATATTAAGTTTGCTACTAATGCAAAAAAACCAAAATTTTTTATGATGATACTAATATTTTCATGTTATTTTATATGAAAAGTCTAATTTTACTTATAGCTCATTAATAACAAAACTATATAAGCCTAATTTTCATACTATTTCTTCAATATAAGCAAATAAAAGCATGATTGTTGAATAACTTCAACTATGACTTTGAACATAATAGCAAAGTGAAAATCAAACATATGTAGGAAAACTAGGTTCTATAAAAAAAATTAAAATTACTATCAAATCTACAGCTTTTTAACTAAAGTTATTAACAATATTACTAATCTACTATAATATTGGCTTTGTTACTAACGCCAAAGAAAAAAGATTATATGACACTAATATTTTCATATTATTTTATCATAAATGAATAAATAAAAGTTTAGTTCTACTAAAAACTCATTCAAAACTAATAAGGTTGCAATTAAAATTGAAAAAAAATATAAAAGTTTATTTCTGCTTAAAGCTTAAGAAAAAATAAGGCTGTAACCAGAAAAGGAACATACGTGATCAATCTTTTTCTCATCGTGATCACCAAAACTCTTCATTAAAGAATCCATGTTAGAAGTTTTCTTAATTGAAGAATCCATACTAGAAATTTTGATGAGGTCAATGTTCACATGAAATTGGTGGAACATAGGTAGAGTACTTCATGAATTTATATAAGTGAGACACCAGTGTTTCCACAAGTGGTTTAATAAGGAAAAAAAAGTTATGACTCGAAATTAATTAAGGAAATAAATCTAATAAATGAGTAAAATATTGTTCATAAGTGAATCACAAATTCATCTTATTCTATTTTATTTCCAAAAACTAGCAGAAAATAAAAACTTGGAAGTTATTAATTGACATGATTGCCACTGGAAAAAAAAAAAAGAGTTGAAATACTGCTTCCAAAAACATGCTCACGAACGGAATCAAACCCACAACCCAAGCTAAGTTGAGTGTGCCTTAACCGTGCCAGTACTAATGGTTTTCCTAAATGGATGCCACGTTTAATATAATTAACATCTGCTTCGATAAAAATTTAAAAAACAGGACTTCTATTTGTCTTTCACTGTCTTTCTCTTCGATGACCAAACCTTAGAATGCCCCTCACCTCGCGTGCCCGGTCGCACCCAAAGCTCTGGACTTCGTTGGCCCCCACCATATCGACCGCTGTTGGACAAACGACATAGATGGAGGAACATCGGAGAATAATAATGGCAACGGGCATACGTCATGGCCGTGTAGTTGAAAGAGGAGAGAGAGGGGAAGAGGGGACATCGCCGGTAGTAATGGTCGGCGGTGGCTTGTCGGTAATAATGGCCGCTAGTTGTCTTTTCCGGCGATCTCCTTTAATGGTGATGGAATGTTAGCATTATGCTTTCCTTTTTCTTTTCAGTTTTTTTTAGTTTTTTTCCTAATACAATGGCATTCAAGAGTAATTAAAAAAACATCCTTATAAAATTAATTTGCTTTAATATTTAGGCACATTATATAATTCTTATAGCACATTTTTCATGATATAACAAAAAAGATAAAATGAGCAGTTAAGATTGACTAGTGACAAATGTACGTTCTAGACTTTCCCAATTATAGTGGTTGTCGTATAGTAACAATCGCTATAACTTTTTGGTATTAAATAATGGTTTTATGAATAAGAGTTTGAATTACTATATAAATGACCATATGCATAAGAGCTTATATAATAGCCTAGAATTAGTTGAAGAACTTAGTGAAGGAAACTAATTTTTCATGATTATCAATGATGAAAGATTGTTTTATACAAAACGAGTTTTGTTGTCCAAATATAATGAAAGAGTCGTATTTGTACACACTAGTCTCGTTAACAATTGTCGCGTACACACTGACCTGACAATTACATATACTGATTACAATTAAGAATGTACTAAATTTTAGTTTCCTAGAAAGGGTGGGGTAGGTTTCCAGTTTAGGTTGGTGGATAAAATTAGGAGGGTGCAAAACCGGGTTCGGTTATCCATTCGTCGTTTTTAACCGGCTATCCAATATTTTCGGTTCAGAGATATCTAGACCTAAATCGATCCAAACTTTTGGTTACCCATTACATTGGGTAATGAGAATTTTCAGTATGGATAAGTTCATTCCAGTTTAGTAACGACTTTTAATTCCAACATTTATAGCAAGAAAAATGGGATAAAATAAGATTCATTTTGTTGATGACCTAATGTTGCCACACTCTTAATTTAAAATTACAATCAAATCTAAATAAAATACACTTTTGAGTGCAATAGTGCCTACATTTGGTCGACAAATTAAATTACAGCTAGTACGATGGAGAAAATCATGAAATGAGAAGCTAAAGGCATGAAATTCTGGCAAGGCACAAAAAAAGCAGCAAAAAACCAAAGACACAGCTAAACAGAAAGTAGCAAAACTAGTCCAACAACCCTCATCTAAAGTTTCGACATTGATCATCATACATATTAAGGAGATGAGCTTCATTGAATTTGCCACCAAGGCTGTAAACGAATTTAGAAACAAAATAAAGAGATTATAATTGATACTTCATTTTTTCATAAATATAAGCGACGTAGAACAATAAACAATTGTGTATTACCTGATTTAAAAGTTTCAAGCTCATAAGTTGTCTCTTTTATAAAAAAAGTAGTTTGCATGAAGTCCTTATTCAATCTTTAGCACAAATCAAAGCTTCTAATACATTAGGAGTTAAAGAGTTTCAAAATGAATATAGAACTCCACGAATCAGTGCTAAAAGCTAATTCAGAAGCAATTGTAGACGTATGCAAGCATATCTTTGGCCATCTTCATAACTGCAAACCTCTCAACATTCTTCTCCACCAATCTACATGGTCAAATTTCTGTATACTTGCCTTTTCACAATCCCCAAACAAATACTTGTCCAATTTAGTTTTATGTTGACAATTTCGCTAAAAAAGCAGGATTAGTAGCATAAGATTTGACATCATCCCCATCCAAAATATCAATGTTGTTTACCTCTTGGCTTGCAAAAGTTAAAGTTTCAGTGGATGGAGTATAAATAGCAGGATTGAGAGCATGAGGACTAAGTAAGTCTTATATCAGATTGTCTCACATTAGGTAGATCATAAGACAAATACTTTTGTGGTGATTTTTTTTTTTGATGGAATATGAGAAACTTCATTAATAAGAATCAGAATCAGTACAAATGTCTTTCAATGCCAAAGCTGCAATGCGATCCAGAACATCTCCAAACCACATTCTAGAGCCAACAGAGTATGGTTGGAAATGCGCTAAGGCATGAGCCACCTTGTTTCCCGCTCTCATTGTGATAGAAATAGAAATAATCAAAATGAGAAACAAAACAACAAATAGTGTCCAAAATGAAACCAAGAGAATTATTAGGTATATTGTTCGACTTGATTTTAAAAATAATAGTGGAAGAGTCTTCTTCCACGACAATCTTCCTATGACCAAGTTTCCAAGCTTGCTGGAGAGTGAAAAAACAAGAATTAGCTTATTCCAGATTAGGAGTCATGAATCCCATAGTCTGCTTGGCAGCTGTAAAGAGAAGAGCCCTCATAGAATCTCTGCCAACTACACCCTATCCTTTACCTCATGAAACAAGTTTACCTGCATCAAAATTCACTTTGATTAGTACAATGTCAAGTGCTTTCCAGAAAATAATTGGCACATCCCAGGGCATCTTAAAATGAGAGGTTGTGGAGCGATAGTCCTAGACCAACTCTGAAGTTTTCTCTAAAGCTCTTAAGAGGGAAGGATGACCATTTTAGAAAAGGACATCATTCCTTAAGTTCCAGCAAGCCCACATGGTGGAAATAAAGTCGCCACCTTGTTATGAAACTGCTTTGAAATTTGTTGATCACAACCGCAATAACCCTAGATGATCTACTGAGAATGAAATATGAGAAAGGCGAAACAGACCAAATGTATGCAGCCCGGGGGCATTCTAAAATATCATACATGTTGGAATCTTAGAATTCACCCCAAAATTCACATGTAGCCTCTAGACCAGGGAACTCTACCTACAAGGGTAGCTTGGGAGGATAAGGCAGATGAAGCAGCCCTTCAAGCAAATATTCTCATCTTTGAGGGTATGTCGAGCTGCCAACTGATCGACCAAAAGGTCTTCAAAGAGCAGTTTCTTGTATTTAGGTCAGCCTGGCTTCAGGCTTGTCGAACAAAGTGATAAGCCGACTAGACAGTGAGCTCACCCGAGGCGAAGTGATGCCAAGTTAATGTATCACATGAAGAAATACATTATTTGAAAAATCTGTATATTTTTTTTGGGTCAGCTTAAACAATGTTTTCCTTCACTAGGGTATTGATGCATAGCTATACGACTTGCATTTAAGGGAACAGAAAGAATGATTAAATAATAGGCTACATCTGTCCCTCATGTTTTTGGGAATGAACTTTGTAATTGTTTCACCATTTTTTTTTTTTTTGTAGTGAACTATTTTAACATTTATGAAAATTATAAAATCATCCATGCAGATGACTATGTTACTTGTAGATTAGACTACTGAAAAAATACTGTCCAAGAAATGCATCAGATTTTTTAATGCTACTGAGCCATATTTACGTGGTGACACTAATCACATCTACATATATAATTCCTAAATATATATATTTGTTTATTTAAAGATATAAAGTTAATAATTTTTGGTGTATAAAGATTTACATTCCCTTGTTGGATGGATGGAGAGAACATTGTATATTGGTAACATAAAAGAAAAACAATGATATTATTTAAATTCGTTGGATCCATTAGATATAGCAATTACATTAGCATATGATTTGATAATTAAACAATTTCAGCAATTTAGTAGTATTAAGTATTAATTGATATTGGTATTTACTCACTAAATATTATTTAATACTAATATAATCTTATTATAGTTAGTGAAAGCATCAGAGTTTTTCGAAGGGCATCCTCGATTGGGTTGATTGTTTGAAGATGTAGCCACTTTTAATTTTTAAGTGCCAATGACACACAATCAACCCAATATGTGAGAAATTTTCAAAATGCAAATCACACATAAGCCATATTATATTATTTGAGATCGTAAACGTCACATTTATGCTGTAGGCATGATTGTGGCATATATATTCTGAAGTATATTAAAGCATCTAACAATTCTATATGAAACCAAATGACATTTTCAGAAAGAATTTACATTCACAAAAAATTCCATACTTATGTGCAGTACAAAAAATAGGTTAGCCATGTAAAATTATTCTATTTATTTATACTATATGCAGTTAGATGAAATGTGAGTAAAGCGATTGAAGTATGTGGCCAAATTGGTGGGTGGAAAGCAAGTTTAACGCTGCTAAATTTAAATGTATAGTGTGTTAAACTATATTGTATCACCTTGTCATCATGTTAAACTATTTTGTTTGCTAATTCAAATCTCTCATGCGATGTAATTTGAGAAACGATTGCAAAACTATGAACCACATACTACTTGATAACAAGACATACTAGTGGACATTATGATGATTTCTTTGAAGTATTAGTCTTATGTTAATCATGCACATCAAAATTAAAATCAATATTTTCTACTTATATATATCAATCAACTTAGGATCACAAAACATAGTCAACTATAACAACGATTACCAATCCTCTTTTAGAGACTAATCAATAGCTTAGGATTCTTCTATAGGTTATCCACTTCTTCACTGAAGACAACCTACATGTTAAATACAAACAATTATTTGATTATTTGATGGAAATACCTAAATTCAAGAAAACATAAGAAAAATATTGATAATTACCGTTGATATTTCACCTTCTATATAAGAATTAGGCATGACACTCATTAGCTTTTGACGTACCATTTTCGCATTGTTCTGATCAATATCCTTTGAAGAGTTAAGCAGTGTACATTGAGGGCTTGCAGCATAAGCTTTATTGAAGTTGAAGTCTTCCATTGGTCCATTCCTGACATATTTTCTATTGGCATCTTTAGGACAAGTGCGTCGCGTGTGGCTTATAATATGACATTTGCTACAAGTTCGAGTCATTTTCCCTTTGGCATCCCTTTTGAAATTACTACCTATGGATCTTTTATTCAGTAGTCTCCCTCGAATAATTTAGCATCTTCCTCATGAGCAAAGAAGTCTTTACTGAGCTGAATATGTTCTTAAGCCTCAATAGTCCACCGATGAAGAATGCAACCGCTTGGAATTTATTTCTTATTTGCATATTTCATAACTGCAAATATGTGGTGACATGGAACACCTACTGATTCTAGCTTCATGCAACAATAATGCATACCTAGCTAATAACTATGTACCAAGTTTGTTCTCATTCAATTGCAACCAATAGTAGATAGGTTCAGCAAGACCATCAATTTGTTGTGTGTCAACTTTAACAACATACAATGACTCAAAGTTCATCTCCTTGAGTAATAGGTGGTAGCAATTTCTCGTATATACCTTTGCTGCATGTGACTTGATGTTGGAAAGAATGCCCATTATAATAAGATATGTATGAATTGTTGTATAATCACTATGTCTATCTAGGTTCCTTTGTTCTGCAATTACTTGTTCGTGCAATTAAGCAAGTCTATAACACTTTTCTTTCGGGTCGATCCCTATTTTTATTGTTCTATGCATGAAATCAACTCCTTGTGTGGTCCTAATCCTTAGAGCAGTGGACAAAATAAATGTTAAGTAAAATTTTCAAAATACATGTAACAAATTATATAAGATTTACAAAATCTGTTTATAAACCTACAAAGAAATATCCATGTAGATATGCTTCTGCCCATTTTTGCCTATCATTGTACAAATCTATTACCCCCTCTTTTTGGCATATCATGATGGGACACAAGTTCTTGCCAACCAACTTCAAAATCTTCTAGAGTTTAATATTTGTTAATGCTCTTAATGAAAGCACTTACAAATCTAGAGCAGCAAATTTTTCACACATTCATCATTAGATGCCACAAATATAATCTCTGATGTGCTTCTAGAAATACCACTCTAATGGCGTTAGCCATTGCCTTGTCACCATCTGTCATAACTGTCACTAGTTTTTGTCCATCCCCTACTTCAACCAATTGTTCCAAAACCCATGTGAAAGAAGACCCATTCTTGTGGACCACTAGCGTACAACCAAAAGCCACTGTCTTTAGATTGTGGTGATGCCAACAAGCACCCCAAGTGGCTTGTCATATGGATTACATTTGTAGGTTCTATCAAATGCAAGAACATCTCCAAAACTTTTGTAATCTATGCGTGATATTTCATCACACCAACATAAGTATGTAGGATCAACTTCTTTTTTCCCTGCAAATATGCAAAAATAGCATCAGCATCACCATCTTTAGCTTACTTTTTTCTATACTTATGGAGATAATTTTTCATGTCATCTTTTAAGCATGGAATGTTTTCAATACCTACAGCCTTGATTCACCAAAGATCGCCTTATACTATGCGGCGGAATTCTGGTGTCATACATTTGTTCCATTTCCTTATTTTCATTCTCTAGAATTTTCCTATGCAATCTAAATATTTTTTTAAAACAATATTAGTCATATGTTTTAAGAATATGATATGCAAAGTGAGAAAATGGTTAAAAATTAATTACATGCTTATAACCAACTTGAAGTACGTAGTGATTTTGCAAGAGGATGTGAACGTTTAGCTAAAATCTTGTCACAATCCAATGACTTGCGTCTTTGTTCAATTTGAATTGAATTTTTGCAAAACAGTTAAATCTTGTTAATTTTTTTTTTTTTGGCTTCCTTTTCTTATTATAGTTCTGAAGGAACTTTTTAAGACGCAAACCCTCTGTAGAGCATTTGAATATTCTAGAAGTTGGATGTCCTTCTGTTTTACTCTTGCATACCCCATTTCTCTGAACTCCTAAACCTTTCGATTTTGCATACATTCTATAAAACTCTTCATATAAATCCAAAGATTTGAATGTCAATTTTATCATGTCTCTAATGGTAAAATCTAGAAGTTTTTTGCCAATTGATGCCTTGACATTTTTATCATCCAATTTCTCGATTATTCTTACCTCACTGTGCAAAAAAGTAAAACTCTTGTGGTCTTCATCTGCAAATTCTTCCTTAGAATAATGAATGCTAGGAACTGTTTCACTATTTTTGTTGTTTAGCTCTTCAAAATCTAAACTAACTTCATTGTTGCAATCCATTATGCACTGCACACCAAAAAAAAAGAAAACACTTAAGCTGTCGAGTAAAAGTTTGGATAAGCTAACCTCACAATTAACGCATACAATTTGAAAAACCGAAATAACTAAAATTACTATCAAATGTATAGCTTCTAACTAAAGATATTAACAATATTATCAATCTACTATAATATTAAGTTTGCTACTAATGCAAAGAAACCAAAATTTTCTATGATGATACTAATATTTTCATGTCATTTTATATGAAAAATCTAATTTTAGTTATAGCTCATTAATAACAAAACTATATAAGTCTAATTTTCATACTATTTCTTCAATATAAGCAAATAAAAGCATGATTAATTACATGATGTACTCTTTCAATTCGTTGAATAACTTCAACTATGGCTTTGAACATAATCATAGCAAAGTGAAAATTAAACATATGTAGGAAAACCAGTTTCTATAAAAAATAAAAATTAAAATTACTATCAAATCTATAGCTTCTAACTAAAGTTATTAACAATATTACCAATCTACTATAATATTGGGTTTGTTACTAACACCAAAGAAAAAAGATTCTATGATACTAATATTTTCATATTATTTTATCATAAATGAATAAATAAAAGTTTAGTTCTACTTAAAACTCATTCAATACTAATAATGTTGCAACTAAAATTGAAAAAAAATATAAAAGTTTATTTCTACTTAAAGCTTATGAAAAAATAAGGCTCTAACCAAAAAAGGAACTTACGTGATCAATCTTTTCTCATCGTGATCACCAAAACTCTTCATTAAAGAATCCATGTTAGAAGTTTTCTTAATTGAAGAATCCATACTAGAAATTTTGATGAGGTCAATGTTCACATGAAATTGGTGGAACATAGGTAGAGTACTTCGTGAATTTATATAAGTGAGACACCAGTGTTTCCACAAGTGGTTTAATAAGGAAAAAAAGTTATGACTAGAAATTAATTAAGGAAATAAATCTAATAAATGAGTAAAATATTGTTCATAAGTGGATCACAAATTCATCTTATTCTGTTTTATTTCCAAAAACTAGCAGAGAATAAAAACTTGGAAGTCGTTAATTGACATGATTGTCACTGGAAAAAAAAAAAGAGTTGAAATAATGCTTCCAAAAACATGCTCACGAACGGAATCAAACCCACAACCCAAGCTAAGTTGAGTGTGCCTTAACCGTGCCAGTACTAATGGTTTTCCTAAATGGATGCCACGTTTAATATAATTAACATCTGCTTCGATAAAAATTTAAAAAACAGGACTTCTATTTGCCTTTTGCCGTCTTCGTCTTCGATGACCAAACCTTAGAATGCCCCTCACCTCGCCTGCCGGTCGCGCCCAATGCTTCAGACTTCGCTGGCCCCCACCATGTCGACTGCTGTTGGACAAACGACATAGATGGAGGAACATCGGAGAATAATAATGGCAACGGGCATACGTCGTGGCCGTGTAGTTGAAAGAGGAGAGAGAGGGGAAGAGGGGACATCGCCGGTAGTAATGGTCGGCAGTGGCTTGTCGGTAATAATGGCCGCTAGTTGTCTTTTCCGGCGATCTCCTTTAATGGTGATGGAATGTTAACATTCTGCTTTACTTTTTCTTGTCAATTTTTTTTAGTTTTTTTCCTACTACAATGGCATTCAAGAGTAATAAAAAAAAACATCCTTATAAAATTAATTTGCTTCAATATTTAGGCACATTATATATTTCTTATAGCACATTTTTCATGATTTAACAAAAAAGATAAAATGAGCAGTTAAGATTGACTTGTGACAAATGTACGTTCTAGACTTTCCCAATTATAGTGGTTGTCGTATAGTAACAATCGCTATAACTTTTTGGTATTAAATAATGGTTTTATGAATAAGAGTTTGAATTACTATATAAATGACCATATGCGTAAGAGCCTATATAATAGCCTAGAATTATTTGAAGAACTTAGTGAAGGAAACTAATTTTTCATGATTATCAATGATGAAAGATTGTTTTATACAGAACGAGTTTTGCTGTCCAAATATAATGAAGGAGTCGTATTTGTATACACTAGTCTCGTTAACAATTGTCGCGTACACACTGATCTGACAATTACATATATTGATTACAATTAAGAATGTACTAAATTTTAGTTTCCTAGAAAGGGCGGGGTAGGTTTCCAGTTTAGGTTGGTGGATAAAATCAGGAGGGTGCAAAACCGGGTTCGGTTACCCATTCATCATTTTTAACCGGCTATCCAATATTTTCGGTTCAGAGATATCCAGAGCCAAATCGATCGAAACTTTCGGTCGCCCATTACATTGGGTAATGAGAATTTTCAGTCTGGATAAGTTCATTCCAGTTTAGTAAGGACTTTTAATTCCAACATTTGTAGCAAGAAAATGGGGTAAAATAAGATTCATTTTGTTGATGACCTAATGTTGCCACACTCTTAATTTAAAATTACAATCAAATCTAAATAAAATACACTTTTGAGTGCAATAGTGCCTACATTTGGTTGACAAATTAAATTACAGCTAGTACGGTGGAGACATGAAATGAGAAGCTAAGGTATGAAATTCTAGCAAGGTGCAAAAAAGCAGCAAAAAACCACACAGCTAAACAAAAAGTAGCAAAACTAGTCCAACAACCCTCATCTAATGTTTCGAAATCGATCATCATACATATTAAGGAGATGAGCTTCATTGACTTTGCCACCAAGTCTGTAAACGAATTTAGAAACAAAATAAAGAGATTATAATTAATACTTCATTTTTCATAAATATAAGTGACGTAGAACAATAAACAATTGTGTATTACCTGACTTAAAAGTTTCAAGCTCATAAGTTGTCTCTTTTATAAAAAAAAGTAATTTGCATGAAGTCCTTATTCAATCTTAGCACAAATCAAAGTAATTTAGTTTTATGTTGACAGCTTCGCTAACAAAGCAGGATTAGTAGCATAAGATTTGACATCATCCCCATCCAAAATATCAACGTTGTTTACCTCTTGGCTTGCAAAAGTTAAAGTTTCAGTGGATGGTATATAAATAGCAGGATTGACAACATGAGAACTAACTATAACCTCTATAGTAAGTCTTATATCAGATTGTCTCACATTAGGCAGATCACAAGATAAATACTTTTGTGGTGATTTTTTTTTGGATGGAATATGAGAAACTTTATTAATAAGAATCAGAATCAGTACAAATGTCTTTCAATGCCAAAGCTGCAATGTGATCCAGAACATCTCCAAACCACATTCTAGAGCCAACAGAGTATGGTTGGAAATGCGCTAAGGCATGAGCCACCTTGTTTCCTGCTCTCTTATTGTGATGAAAATAGACATAATCAAAATGAGAAACAAAACAACAAATAGTGTCCAAAATGAAACCAAGAGAATTATTAGGTATATTGTTCGACTTGATTTTAAAAATAATAGTGGAAGAGTCTTCTTCCACGACAATCTTCCTATGACCAAGTTTCCAAGCTTGCTGGAGAGTGAAAAAACAAGAATTAGCTTATTCCAGATTAGGAGTCATGAATCCCATAGTCTGCTTGGCAGCTGTAAAGAGAAGAGCCCTCATAGAATCTCTGCCAACTACACCCTATCCTTTACCTCATGAAACAAGTTTACCTGCATCAAAATTCACTTTGATTAGTACAATGTCAAGTGCTTTCCAGGAAATAATTGGCACATCCCAGGGCATCTTAAAATGAGAGGTTGTGGAGCGATAGTCCTAGACCAACTCTGAAGTTTTCTCTAAAGCTCTTAAGAGGGAAGGATGACCATTTTAGAAAAGGACATCATTCCTTAAGTTCCAGCAAGCCCACATGGTGGAAATAAAGTCACCCACCTTGTCATGAAACTGCTTTGAAATTTGTTGATCACAACCGCAATAACCCTAGATCATCTACTGAGAGTGAAATATGAGAAAGGCGAAACAGACCAAACGTATGCAGCACGGGGGCATTCTAAAATAGCATGCATGTTGGAATCTTAGAATTCACCATAAAATTCACATGTAGCCTCTAGACCAGGGAACTCTACCTACAAGGGTAGCTTGCGAGGACAAGGTAGATGAAGCAGCCCTTCAAGCAAATATTCTCATCTTTGAGGGTATGTCGAGCTGCCAACTGATCGACCAAAAGGTCTTCAAAGAGTAGTTTCTTGTATTTAGGTCAGCCTGGCTTCAAGCTTGTCGAACAAAGTGATAAGCCGACTAAACAGTGAGCTCACCCGAGGCGAAGTGATACCAAGTTAATGTATCACTTGGCCAGTTGGAGCATAATGGGATGCTCAAAATAACCTCTGCATCTACAGGTAAAAAGATAGAAGAGACTAAGCTAGCGTTCCACTCTCTCTTTTCATAATCAATCAAACACTGACCCGAGCATACTAGCTTCGGACTTAGGGGGAGTAAGAACTTTAAATGAGCTCGGCCTAGGCATCCATTATGAGGACCAAGTGTTTCGGGACCAGCCTTTCCCTATGGTGATTTTTTATAATAATTGAGATGACTTAGTTTATTTAGGAATGACTATAATGGAAGTCAATGCTAGATGTATAATTAGTTGCCACTGAATTAAAAAGTCACCTCAAATTATATTATTAGTCATCGCAGAATATCATAAAAGTCACATTGAAAGGAATTCTTTTTGTAATAACTCTTATGTGAGATGGTCTTACCCAAGAATATGTGATAGTATCTAGTGTGTTCTTAATGCTAGTTCAAAATTCTTGTGTTGCTTTTACATCATCTGGCCTTGAAATTACCTAGTTGACATATTTTGGTTCATATTTAGGATCAAGAAGCGAATCTATGATTACCTATGAATAACACATATTAATGTTATTAATGTTTTCCCCAATATTTTTTCTAACTTTTTTTTCATGCTCAAGGGCATTTTCTCCTAATTGGCATCAGTTGAATTATCACATTTCATGGATACCATAACTGCAATCCCATAATTTATTAAAAATACATATTTTCAGTTACATAAAGAAAACTAGACATGTGTAAGTGGCCTCATAAAAAGCCTTAAGAAAAGACACCAAGATATGAATGCAATTCCAATCATCTTCATAAGGGCCGGACACCACCATGCTTAGCAAGTTCTGCACGATACTTGTCTTGAGAGAATAACAAGTTAAACACCTTTTAAAGCTTTAAAGAACTTTCTTACATAAGATATGTGGAACTCCACCTAATTTCAACGTCTAGGCATACAAATTGTTTGTTATTTATTTTTTCTTGTTGCACACATCCCTTAAACCTTTGCAAACGAGTTCAAGATGTCCCCAGGCAAGATAATTCCCTTCTAGCTATTAAATTTACTTCTCAAGTATGTAACTTTCAATCTCCTAATCAATTAAATAACCTTTAAATGCCTTTCTAATTTCTTTTCCAGTGTGACTAGAAAATGGACCAAGTTTAGAATTTTTTATGCAATCTGAGTTTTCATCAATAAAATGTGCAGTAAAAGGGCACATATAACTAAGGTTTTAACAAGATGTCCATTTATCAGTTGTAAGACATACTTTAGGCTTGGAATTCCTAGAGAGCTGTTTCACCTTATTCTTCTCATCAACATAGAGGTCAAAATAGTCTATAACTATGATCCAATGTAAAGGAATATTGAATCGTGGTTGCATTGTATGGCAAAATTCATGTTCCACGTATTTAAAAAGCAATTCTTCAATAACAACCATTTTTACAAATGCTGTCGCACAAAATTGTTGATCAAATTTTCAATTTTCAAGCTTAACAAGTTGTCCTGCGTGAATGCGGGATGCTTGTACACCGGGCTGCCCCTTAAGCTTAGCAGGTTGAATAGAACATCAATTTTCACACATGCACACTTGAACGAAAGGATTCTTTGAGATTAATCCACATTAAGGGGATAATTTTTTTCCATCTTAGCAAGCGATTAACGAAAACACAAGTGCCATAGCATATGACAAGCAAAAATTGTGTCATAATACACACAACCTCCTTTGGATGCTTTAGGAGAACCAAATTTGGCATACTGATCCCATATCTAGGATATTTTTTGGTTACTTTCATTTATTCTGTTTTCACCTTTTTGGATACTGGTAGACTGGCTAATCCAAGAGAAAGTTAGCAATTTGGCTCTAGGCTTTCATGGGTATAAGCATAATTTTGTCCATCTTCCATAGCCATGCTTTGGCAATCAATAGAACTAGTGCTGGAGCAACTAGAGATCTATTAACAAGCAAAATAAAGCAAATTAAAAACCAAATGAAAGAAAGCATCATTATTAGTTTTAAAAAAATTAAAGAGAGAGATAGAAAGAGAGAGAGAGAGTTACTCAACGACTTCAAAAGTTTTGTAACTTCTTGATGGTAGATCAACTTAATCTTTCACTTTCGTTAGTCTTGAAGCGTATATGAGAAGAAAAGTAGATGAATAACACTTTTAGGGTTTGTTTGTGTGTGTGAAAGAGAGAGAGAGAGAGAGAGAGGGCTTAAGAAACATGATGAACATAAACTTGGGGTAAAGGGGCATTTGCCGCTCTTGCTTAATTAATAATTTACTAAGCAATGCGATGACGGATATTTTTAGGGTAATGGGGGTCGATAGGTACTACTCTTTGTTTTCACAAAAAATGTAATATTTTTACAATACTTTATACTTGATTTCTGCTGAAAATAATAATTATTTTTAAATTTTTATTTAATTTTATTTAATTTTGTAGATGATGGAAAAAAATAAAAAATTAACGAAATTATTGGAAAATGAAGAATTGGTAAAACAACCCCAACCCACACATCTCTTTGGCCCACTTTTCAATTTGACCCAACAAAAGAAAAAATAAAACTAAAATAAAAAACCTACCTAGCCGGCCCCCATCTGCCCAGCACGTGATTCCCCCCTTTATCCCTTCTCCTCTCTCGGTTCCCATCTTCCGAACCTCCCCATTTTCTCATCTCTCTCTCTCTCTCGAACTGGAAGCACCATCTTCATCCACCTTCACACCACCATCAATGTCCCACAACAGCCAGCTCACCACCATCGTCATCCCCATCCCCATCTCCATCGTCCACGGCATCTGCAAAATCAAGGGTTGCGATTGAGAGTGAAGGAGTATAAATTGAGGTTGTGGCGTCAAGAATTTGGTAATCTAGGTTTTATTTAGGGTTTAGTTAGTTTTAATTCCAATTCTAGATAATTGTAGGAGGATTTTCAAGTTCAGTTTTAGAGATTTTTAGGGTTTTTTTTTTGATTTTTCTGTTTCAACTCCGAATTGTAGATCTGTTTGTAGCCAACAATTTCATGTATTTGAATGTTGGGTTAATTCATCAGTGTTGAGTTGAAGCATATGATTCCTGGTTTCAAATTCTTCCATAGTTGGGTTAATTTTGCTATTCGTGTTTTCCTTCTTCCCCTATTCTTGCTTTGATTGAAGCTCTTTTAATGTCAGTTGCCATTTTCAATGAAGATTGAAGCTTCTAGTTGAGTTGTCTCAGTTGATTTTGACATCACCCTCCCTTGTTACTCCGATTGCGCTGCTTTACAATTATTGTTTATATTGCTGCCTAGTCCGATTGTTGAATGTGTTATTCTGGTGCTGGGAATGAAGATTACTTGATGGACTGGGCTGAGCTCACGGGCAGTTAAGCCCCTGATTCTTCCGCTCTGCTTCGTTCTGCTGGTTCTGTCTTCTCTGTTTGGATAGTGTTAATTTTGAGTGTTTGTGAGTTTTAGTTTAGGAGATGTTGGCTTAATCCATTTGTAAGCTTGGATTTTGCAAGAACTCAGGCGATCAAACCCATATTTGAGTTGCTTGGTGGAGTCTTCATTTTTTTCACTCCCCTGTTATACTCTTTATCTCTGTGTTTCCAGTTTTTAGTGCTCGTTCTTATTTTTTAATTTCATGTGGGTTAGTCTGGGTTTATGTTATGTTAATCTTGATTTTTGATTAGAAGTCCCCATATTATAGCATGCTTAGTTGCGACGATGGGGTTAGTATATTTGGTTTTGCTATTTCATCTAATTAGAAGTTATTTAGGAGCTATGAATCAATGTGAATATGTAGTGATTTCTTGAGATTAAAGTGATAAATTGGGTGGTGTTAGCGGGAGGTCATGTCTGGGCAGAGCCCAGAGGCTGTGACGCCCTGCAACTCTTCTCCATCTTTTTCTTGTTTTCTCTGTTTCTTCTTTTGAATGCTGGATTATTACTATGCTCTTTGCTTATTTCTAGCATGGATTCTAGTGTTATGTCCAACCCCTGTTTCCTTGGCTCTTTCCATTTTGTGGTTGATTTAGGTTAGTTTATTTACTAACACATTATGGTGGTTTCATTTTGGTTGATTATGGTTTCATTGAGGTTCGGCAAGTTTAATGGATTTATATGTATTAGTTGGTTTTGGTGAGTTTCATTTGTTTGATAATCTTAGACATCATGGGCATGAAATAGAATTACTTCAGCTTATCTTGATTATTTTAGTCCTTTTATGTTTGATTCTTGATTAGTTCAGGCTATTATGATACTCCAACTTTATTTTATGACCTAATTTTCATCATCGTCCCTAAAGAGACGACCCTAAGATACTACTACAAAAGTCGTATGCTTGTGGCTTATAATTTTACACTCAAAACTATTTAACAAATTTTTGGTGCCACTATCGGATATGATGGCATGAGATTTGAGTCACATTTTCTTTTTCTTTGTTGCTTTCTTATTAGTAGTACATGCTGTATTTTGCTTTCTTTATTTCGTTATTTATTGTGATTTAGTTTAGTGTAATTCTTGAAAAATCCTTAAAAAATTTAGGAAAGTTAAAAATCAAAAAAAATTGGAAAAACATTGAAAACCCCTAAAAATTGAAAAACTTGAAAAAAGTTTTAAAACAAATGGCAAGTTTCGCTTTCGCTCAATTTGAGCATGAAATATTTTGGCGATATTTGAGTGGATCGAATGATTTTCGTACTTAATGTGTTGATTAATATTTTGAAAATAGAAAATTTGTCAAGTGATCTTCGAAGGTCTTAACGATGAATATTGGGGTTATGTTGAAACTATGCACCTAGGAGTTTGGGACATTGTTCACTAAGACTCCTGATGAAATTTAAGATTTCTTTGAGTATTTGGCTCATGATACTTGGGAATATGAGAATGCTAGAGAGACATTTAGTTATCCAATTCTCGACCCTTATATGATGAATGCTACACTTTTAGATGACAGTTAGATTGGGGGTAGCACTCTGATACGCCACATGCTCCTATTTCATGTGGTTATTGTGATTCTTTTGACCATTGTTGATATTTGTCCATTTCTTGGTAGACCACATAGATTGGAGGCATTGGCTCCCTTTAATAGGGAGAGTTATTTGTAAAGTTTACTCAAGATTGACCTTAGTTTAGGCTCTCCTACACCTGACGCTAGGTCTTGTGATGACTTTAATATTAGGGGTGAGACACCGATTCCTTTAGGGCATGAGTTCTATGATGATGCATACTGTGATGGCCTTGAGGAATTGAGTACTCTCTCATCTCCTTCAGCAGTTGCTCCCTTCATAGAGTTTAGCACGGTTAGTGACCACCCCAAGGTAGTCTAACCATTCATGACTCATCTCTTCCTTTGGCTCCCTTAGGGGAGCTCGAGGAGGGATATGGTTTTGAGATTGATGCTAGTTTTGATGATAAGTGTGGCATATTAGTTGAGTTAGAGGATACCTTTTTTGAGGAGCATTCTCTTGATGAGCCTTCTGTTAGGAATTTTAGTGAGGTTACACCTGATGAGCTTAGTGATCCCATTTTTGTTGAGTTTTTCCCTTACTTAGCTCCCATCACTCACATTTCACCCCTTTTATTCTTCCATCTCCATTCTTTTCCCTTCTTTAGACCCTCCCGAGTCTACTTGTGTGGAGTTCGAGATTTTTGTGCTTGACAGTCCTTTTTTAGATAAGATTCTTGATGATAGTGACATAAAGAGACTCGAGGATCACTTTGAGGTGAAGGACTTGGCTTTAGGCCCTCCTATGAGCGTCAATTTTCATATTGCACTTGATTGGCCATGCTTTGATGCTCCCCCTCCCCTTTTCAAGATGTTGGATTTCATTTAGATCATTCAGTCCATTCTCAATGGTTTATGCATTCATATAAGTACATTATTGTTAGACCATTGACTAGTGCATCTGATGTTCCATATACACATCTTTCTTTTGAATGGGATGAGAGCATTGATAAGATGAAGAGAGCCTGGAGTTGCATTCCTTTTATGTACTTGATTTGGGCTACACCTCATATTTCTAACTACTTTCGTTGCTATGAGGATTGTGCCTGCATGTTTGATAAGTTGCTACGAGCATTGGTCGGTTTTGATTCGAGTAGCGGCTTGTGAGATGAGGTGGAGTGGCCCCATGGACCTCTTCGACATCATCTGAGTGAGGCCTTAGTTTGGGTGCAATATGTACCCAACCTGGTATGATCATTCCACTCTTTCCTATTCTTCCTTTTCGTTTCTTTTCTTTCTTTTTGTACATAGTCGTGGATATTTGAGATTGTGATTATGTGGGTGATCGATCTTCAGGAGAAATTTGGGATTTGTGGTTACTTGTTAGTTGTAGATATCTAGGATTGTAAATAGTTGTGGATATCTAGGATTGTTCTTGTGTATGTTTGAGTTGTATGTTTTGTTTCCTTTGTTTTGTGAGTTTTTGTTTTTCTTTGGTTTTGTTTTTGTTTAATACTTTGTTTTTGTTTCCTTTTTGGTGTTTTAGTGGTTTTGTGCATTTTGTTTTTGTTTTGCTTTGATTCTTGTTTTGTTTTAGGTTTGCTTTTCTTTTGTCTTTTATTTGGTGGTTCCTTGTTTATGTTGGGTATTTTTGTTTTTTAGGATGTTTTAGTTGTGTTTTGTGTATTGGTGGTATGTTTTTTTTTATAAATATGTGATTAGTGCTTTCTTTTTGTTTCATTGGTCTTATATTTTGTTTTTCTTTAGTCTCTTGTTTTGTTTAAGGTTTCTTTTTGTTTAGTTTGATATTTAGTTACTCCTTGGTCTAGTTTTGTTTTTATTTTGGTGCTTATGTGTGTTTTAGCCTTGTTCTGGTTTTGGTTTCGTTTTGTTTTTGATTTATTGTGTGATTTTGATTTTGGTGATTTTTGTTTTGTTTTTGATTTTGGTGGTGTCTTAGTTTGTGTATACTTATAGATTTATGTTGGTTTTTCGATTATATACCTTATAGTTGCTTTTTGGCATCTAAGTTCCCTCAATGAGGGCATTGTGGAATTTTGGTATGGGGGCGAGGTGCCCATTTGTACATATTTTTCAAAAATTTTTTAAAAAAATTTTTTCTTTTTCTTTTGGGATTTGTGTGCTTTCTTAGGCAATTGTGATCCCATGTGCAAGGTCGTTGAGTTATATGTAGATAGACTTTGCATGATGAGATGTTTAGTTGAAGATGTAGATTCAATTTTTCATGATAACCTCGTATAATATGTATGATATTGTGCCTACCTTGCCCACTTTTTCATTAATTTTTTGGGCCTTGTTATTAACTTGGCATGTGAACTATCGAAGTTACCTTATATCGTCTTCAGAAACGCGAAAAATAGAAAAGAAGAAAACGTCTAAAAAAAGTGAATAAAAACCTGGACACCAATGTTCATAGCCATTATCATTATTTCATATTTTTAATGGACTTTAATATGTGCTATTTTACTTGATTATACATCTGTTTAGGCAGTGAAATAAGTATTTTGCACAATTCTAAAAAGCCCCTTTTTAGGGAAGACATGAATGTTTGTAAGTCATTGGGTATTACTCTTGTTGAAAGAAAGGAAAAAAAAGGAGCAAAGAAGGTAATTAGGCACAGAAACGAGGATCGTGTCGATGTTAGCGACTTGATTCATAAGGATTGATACTCATTTGCACATGCACCATGGGTTACATATCATTGCATATTGTGTGAGGGGTGAAAAGTGAATGTCGGAGTACATCTTGTGACTAGATCGTCTTTTGATTGTATATTTTATTTGTGTAAAATTTGGTGATTTGGTTACTAAGATAATACAATTGCCTAGATTGTGTTCATACTTTCCCCATTATTTGTATATATGTTTATGTTTTTAAAAAACCAAAAATATTTTCCTTTCTTTTTGAAAGGATTTTATGGCTGTTTTACTTGAAAACCCTTGCGAGACCTCACTCGTCTACTTGGAAAACCGAGAGGTTTAAAGGGCTTGTTGCATACGATAAGTGCAACCATGATTCATACGAAAGTGAGTTGGGATCTTCTTTTTCTTATTTTTCATTTCTTTTTAGTTATTTTAGGTTGTTTTACTCGACGATAAGCAAAATTTTGGTGTGAGGGTATTTGTTTGTGCCAAAAATGCGATATTTTTTATAACACATTTATATCTGGCTTATGCTCAAAATAGTTATTATTTTTAGATTTTTACTTGATTTTATTTGATTTTGTAGGTGATGGAAAAAATAGAAAATTAGAGAAAGTGTTGGAAATGAAGCATTCGTTCATAAAAACCCAAAAACAACCCTCAGCCCCCACATCTCTTTGGCCCACTTTTCAATTTGACCCAACAAAAGAAAAAATAAAACCAAAATAAAAAAACCTAACTAGTCAGCGCCCTCTCGTGATTCTCCCATTTATCCTTTAAAAATTCTATGGTACATACCCATGTACCTAACTATATACACACCTATATAAGAGGGTGCGTACCATACTAGAATCCATACGTTTGTATCTAAGAATTTTTGAAACACGGTACACACCCTGTTATGTAGGTATGTACATAGCTAGGTACATGGGTATGTACCATAAAATTACTGTTTATCAGTCCTCCTCTCTCTCCTCTCTCGATTCCCATCTGTAGACCCCGAAAACCCCCAGCCTGTTGGTCTTCATCTTCTCATCTCCCTTTGAGACTCGAAGCACCATCCAACTTTACCATCTTCATCCACCTTCACCCAACCATCAACATCCGATGTACCACTGGCTCACCACCATGGTCATCCCCATCTCCACCTTCCATGGCATCTGCAAAATCAAGGGTTGCGATTGGGAGGGAAGAAGTATAAATCGAGGCTGCGGCGTGAAGGAGTATGTAATCCAGGTTTTATTTAGGGTTTGGTTAGTTTTAGTTTCAGCTCTAGATAATTTTATGAGAATTCTCAAGTTCAGTTTTAGAGATTTTTAGGGTTTTTTTAATTTTTCTATTTTGATTCCGAATTGTAGAGATGTTTCTAACTTGCGATTTTGTGCATTTGAATGTTAAATTCATTAGTGTTGAGTTGCAGTTTATGATTCCTGGTTTCAAATTCGTCCATAGTTGGGTTAATTTTACCACTCATGCTCTTCCTTCTTCCCCTGTTCTTGCTCTAATTGAAGCTCTTTTAATGTCAGTCCCGCCATTTTCAATGAAGATTGAAGTTTGTTGTTGAGTTGTCTTAGTTGATTTTGACATCCCCCACCCTTGTTACTCCGATTGCTCTGCTTTACTTTTACTGTTTCTATTACTGCTTAGTCTGGGTTGTTGAATGTGTTATTCTAGTGCTGCGAATAAAGATCAATTGATGGACTCGGCTGAGCTCACGTGCAGTGAAGCCTCTGATTCTTTCCCTATGCCCCATTTTGCGGGTTCTGTCTTCTCTGCTTGGACAATGTTAATTTTGAGTGTTGTTGAGTTTTAGTTTAGGAGATGTTAGCTTAATCCATTTTGTGAGCTTGGATTTTATAAGAACTCCGATGAACAAACCCATATTTGGTTTGCTTGGTTGAATCTTCATTTTTCCTTTCCCCTGTTGTACTCGATCTTTGTGTTTCCAGTTTTTGGTGCTCATTCCTATTTTTAATTTTATGTGGGTTAGTTTGGGTTTATGTTATGTTAATCTTGATTTTTGATTATAAGTCCCCATACTATAGCATGCTTAGTTGAGACAATGGGGTTAGTATATATGGTTTGCTGTGACATCTAATTAGAAGTTATTTAGGACCTATGAAATCAATGTGAATAGGTAGTAATATCTTGAGATTAAAGTGATAAATTGGGTGGTGTTAGGTGGATGTCCTGCCTAGCAGAGCCTAGAGGCTGTGACGCCCTAAAACTCTTCTCCATCTCTTTCTTGTTTTCTCTGTTTCTTCCTTTGAATGTTGGATTATTAATGCGTTCTTTTCTTATTTCTAGTATGAATTCTAGTGTTATGTCCATCCCTTGTTTCATTGACACTTTCTATTTTGGGGTTGATTTAGGTTAGTTTATTTACTAACACATTATGGTGGTTTCATTTTGGTTAATTATGGTTTCATTTAGGTTAGGGAAGTTTAATGGATTTATATGTATTAGTTGGTTTTAGTGAGTTTCATTCAGTTGATAATCTTAGACATCATGGGCATGAGATAAAATTACTTTAGCTTATCTTGATTGTTTTTGTCCTTATATGCTTGATTCTTGATTAGTTTTGGCTATTATGATAGTTCCACTTTATTTTATGACCTAATTTTCATCCTCGTCGTTGAGGGGACGATCCTCAAGTATTACGACGAAAGTCATATGCTTGCGGCTTATAATTTTACACTCAAAGTCATCGAACACTGCTTAATTCTATATTGACTTTTGGACCTTGAGTAAGCCAATAATGGAGAGTAGAGGAGAGTGACAACTACAATAGTAACCAACATTTGTCAAAATTTTGAAATTACTCATTTTTTGTATGGGAAGAAATATCCGGACTCGATCATCCATCAGAAAGGGGATATTGATGAGGACATTAACTAACACATAGAAATGGGTTAAAAAAAATGGAAGAATGCTTTAGGTATGCTATGTGATAAGAGGATGAATGTAGAATTAAAAAACAAAGTTTATCATATGGTAGTTAGATCAGCTGTGTTGTATGGCTCAGAGTGTTGGCCAATAAAAAGACATAACTTCAAAGGTTGATGATAGCAAAGATGAAGATGATTAGACGGATGTGAGGATATACGAGGGCAGATAGAATTAGGAATAAAGTAATTAAAGACATAGTTAAGGTGGGTCCTATCAAGGATAAGATGAGAGAGACTAGACTCAGGTGGTTTGGTCATTTGAAGAAAAGCAGTGTAGGATACTTGTATGAGGAGATGTGAAAGGATTAATATTCCTGAAGGTAGAAGAGGTAAGGGACGTCCGAAGAATAGCTTAAACAAGGTGATTAGATAAGACTTGAAAGTTGGAGTGTTGATAGAGGACATGATTCAGGATTGGAGAATGTGACGGGATAGAATTAGGGTCCTTGATCATAGAGAGATAGCCTCGTAGTTGTCTTTTGGTAGCAATAGGATAGGATATGTCGTGCGTTTCTGGATATTTTTCTTTTTTCATATGTTGTGTTTGTTTGCAGGTAGTACCTTCATTTGAGAAGAGACAATATTAGCCTACCTCTGTTTGTTCAGGTATAATACTTTCCTCTGAGATGTTGTACTTATGATGTATATAGCTACAATTACATGCTTTATTAGTATTGCTTAGTTCATTCGCTATTGCTAATCTTTAGTTTCTTCTTTAAAATGTTTTCATAAAATTGTTTCTTGTGGGTCTCTTAGAATCAACCTCTTTACAGACAAAGATGTTTGTAATGGTAATGTTGCCTATATTTGGATATCCCCAGACCCTGCATATCCCCAGACCCTGCAAAAGGAGGACTCACGCTAAGTGGTGGTGTTCTGTTGTTGTTTTTTCCATGGAAAAAAAAAACAAAATTTTAAATTGAAAACTCAAAAAGATAGCATCGTACTGCTCGATACTTGAATCTGAATATTTGTCTCAAACTTTGAAGTTCCCTTCAAAAACATAGCACCATCACTAGTACACCAAACAATATCAACATAAAAATAATAAAATATATATAATGATTGGGGTTGGATAGCTGAGGAGCGAAATTCTCTGACCTGGACTCGAATTATTTTTTTTTAAATTAAAAGCCATGAGTCGAAACAAAATTTTTTGAGTTGGATTGCCCTGATTTTTAGATAGGGTTTTGGAGGTTTCGGTTTAGGATTGATTTTTTCGTTTTCGTGCACACACCTAGATAAAATGACATGAAGAGTTGATATTAGTTAGTTTCTTTCACTTTCACTGCTCAAAAATTTTATTAGGCTAGCTTGATTCTTGAATTTCAAAAAAGCTAATATGATCTCGGCTAAGGCTTAATATTTATTTCGAAAGTAGCTTTGATAAAAAATGATCAAAGGCTCAAAAAATTAACAACAATAAAGCATATATCAATGAAAATAACATTCTCCACACCCAAGTGAGCTCCTAACAAAATACAAGAATGAAAGGCATCCAATTGGGTTCACATACTAACAAATTAATATTTTTCATCTCATCCATAACAAATTTAAACAAACATGACTTCCAAGGGCATTCAGATTACAATTTCCCATAATTTATTGTCTAAATAGCCAAATGGCTAAAGAACATTCCAAGAAAAAAAGAATTAAACAACTATTACAACAAATTCTCCTAAAATAGAGACTCTTATGAGATATCCTGGAGCTAGCTAAAATAATTGGGCATTTAAAAAAAGATGTTTTAGTTAGTGAAAGGACAAGAGCGAGAGAGAGGGAGAGAGGGAGACAGGAAGTGAGTGGGCTTAGGCAAATTAGCAAATACAGAAGAACATAAGGGCAAATATTAACATCGTGACATGTTGACTTTTGTTTGTTTTTATGTTAAAGTATAGATATAGACATGGGTATAGATATAGATATAGACATAGATATGTTAAAATAATTAAGGAAAGCGAACTTTCATACTTTGTTGCTACATGTCACTCCTTCAAAATTTTTCGCGTAATTACTATTTTCATATAGGCAACTTGAATTTCATATCCTTGCATTATTTTAGGAGCAGTATTATCTAAAATTACCTGAAAAATACAATTTAAAATTATTCTGGAGTACTGAAAATAAATACTCACAAAGTTCGCAGTGCTGAGAGCTACTTTAAAGATCAGATTATTCTTGTCCAATGCCCCCTGAAGTTTACACTATTGGCAACCAATAACCCTATTTTCTTTCTCCCAAGTTTCCAATTAAATGGTGAATATAATTTTTAAATGCATAAAGCTTACCACTTATCTTATATAGGAAAAAATAATTCTTATGTAATTGAATCTTTAAAAATTTTGGGACATTGATATAGTAAATTCATGATACTTTTAATATGGTGTCACTATGAGATGAATGAAGAGATAGAAGAATACAAAGTATTGTATCAAGAAGTAAATCAACTGACAATGAAGCCTCAGCTTGGTAGTTAAAACTGAGGTCTTCCGTATATTAGATCCTAAATTTGATTCCACGTTCCTCTTTATATTGTAATTATATTGATTCCTTTTAGGCTCATCTAAACCCAAGAAAAAAAAAAGTGAACCAACTAATCATGATTTTCTATAATAATCTCCAAATAAACTCAATTTAATTGACCCAAAAAAATTGAACCCAATATATGCCGCTCTACTGCATTTTAAAATAAACTATAACTAAGTATAATTATCAATGTTCTTCCCGTGCACTGCACGAGTCACTTAACAATAGTTCAAAAAGTTAAAGCTTCAAGGAATTGTGAAACTTTCATAGGCAAAACCTAATAGCACACGTCTCACAAGCCCTCTCCCCTAATGCTCGTAGATGGTGAATACGACTCAACCAATGAAATTGCATATGGTTCCCTTTCAAGTGCTGCGTATTCCACATTTAATTTAGAAGTAGTGAATACCATGGCCTATCATGAATATCAGCAAGTTAAGTGATGATTTTGCATCTGAATTTGAACTTATTGGGATAGGCATTTTGCCATTCATTTTTCCTAACAAGTGTGAGTAGGATTTTCATTTTAATTTTCTCACTTTTTCTCTTTCTGTTGTTTGCAGTCTCTATTAGATGCAAGAATGTGCCAAACGAAGACTAAGCCAAGTAGGCTTGAGCCTTGACTTACTGATTATTGTCAAGCTTAGTTAAAGCTCCTATGTTTCTTAAAACTCTTTAGGCTTAAACCTTGCTAAGTGTAATCTCACAAGCCCTCATGGGGCCACACCAGCATACATTTCCCATTCTCCAATAAGTTTGTGTTACTAATATTAAGAATAACAAAGAAATTCAAATTTGCAGAAAATTAAAGCAAAAAATGAATTTAAGTCTTGAGATAAGAAAAATGAGTATCTTGACCATACTATGGATGAGATCAATTAAATTGTAGTGTGAATTTGAAAAAGAGGAGATAAAGATAGGAACTTAATCATAGCTGCCATAGGAGGAGATAAAGATAGGAACTTAATCATAGCTACCATGGCTTAGCATTTGGGTACATAAGAAATGCGTAATTTAATATTGAAATAGTTTCTACTTGTATAGCTGCCATGGCTTAGCATTTGGGTACATAAGAAATGCGTAATTTAATATTGAAATAGTTTCTACTTGTATTAATTGGCATCTTTTTTTTTTTTTAGATTAAATCATATGTCAGGCCAATATATCTTGTTCCCCATCATAAGTCATGGAAGCCATACAACCAAGTTGAGCTTCTCTTTCTATGATAGAATATACTTGAGTTTTTCTCATTTCCCGTCAAACTAACTTGCGGTATGTCATAATTAAGTTTCAATAATTTAAATCCATACTCCTTAAATATTCATTTCCCCTATTCTTGATTCTACTTTGACCCAATTAAATTATTGTCACTCTCCACGCTCTCCCCAAAATTTTAGTGAACAACATCCTATCCTTATTTCAATTTTTACAAAATTGTTTCTAGAAGGTCATCTTCGAATTTTACAAACAAATGAAAATTACAAACATATCGTGTAGATGTCATCTTCTTAGGAGAGCAAACTTGAGATACTTAGACGTCATATATAAAGAAGACTCTAAAAAAACTCTTAGCAATAGTCATTAAACTCGCAAGATCCTCAACAAAGTAACAAAACCAAATTGTAAAGAGGAAAAATGGGGAGCACTGAAGCATATAAAAGAAAATGCCCCCCCCCCAAAAATCAACAATAAGTTACCCTAAAATTATGTACAAAGTTAGCACTTATCGAACTACCCAGGCTTAAACATTGCTTGTCCCTAAGCAAACACTATAATAAAAAAAGAAAAAAAAGGTAATGAAAAGTTTTATATAACATCCTAAAGCAAGGCATTAGTAGCAATATCAAAGATAGGGTCACAACAAAATGCAACCTTAAGTAACACATAAAATAATTGGCACACAAGAGAGAAAATGAAGGTCTTCAAAAAACTTTTAAGACCACTAAGTTGAACTCAAAATACCACCCAAATCATCACTAAGCAATTCATATCAGCAAATGTAAAAATGAAACTAGTCAATTTGTGGAACATTACTCTAGAGAAGTGGAAGACTCCTGTTCAAGTATTTAGATATTGTCAGGGTTCACTCAAACACTATTACACTCTTAAAAACTACAATGTGCTTGCTTTGAATATCAATTCTCACCACTCAAATGCGACATGCGCAAGGACAATCGAGAGACTTTTTTTAAAATGAAAAAATGGGTAATGATGGGATTAAGGGTTGAGGGTAAAAAAGGGATAATTGATTTGGGTATAATGTGGAGCTGCAAAGCCAAGAGATCAAGGAGCAATCTGAACACTTCTAACAGCTTTATAAGCTCACACACCTCATATCACAAATCACTAAGAAATTAGATACAAAGCTCGAGAAGAAATTTTTGAAATGAGTTTTTATTCATCCATTAGATAAGCTATATACAATTCTCCTACCGAACACTTTATTCACTTTTTTCTATTTCATTTGTTTTTTTGGATCATTTCTTTGGATTATCTCTTTGTTTAGGAAAATTTTCTTGTATTTTCTCTTTCTTTCTTGAAGAAGGCAAATGAATGGCATGTGAGAATGTAACAATTCAAACTTCTAATTTGACTCAATTTTCACAAAGTTAACACATAAAATCAAGTCTTATAACCAAGACGAAAAAAATATCTCATATACAAGTCAAGGTCATCCTCTTGTGAGGCTAGAAGACCAAAAGAACCCTAATAAAACATCAACCACCCCAATAACTACCTATCGCAATTCACTAAAGTGCTACTCCTTTAGACTTGCCTTGCCAAATGAAAATGTGTTTTTCCAAGCCCTAAATATGAGGGTCCACAAAAAATGGAAACGCTAAAAGCTCAAGGGCACTAGGTGGCAATTTGACTTATTTGGCTTCAGGAACAAATAATTCCTCTATCACTTTATCAGAGTGACATGTTAGCATGATTTTGAAGATAATTCTAAAAAGATCTAGAGTTCCATCAAGGAAGAATATTGTATGGAAGAAAATATCAAACAAAATGTAATGTATTAATCTTTATGGCTAAAAATTTCATGGGATGGCTACCACGATCACAACTAGCTCGAAAGGAACCATATGCTAATATTAGTGCTAAGGACACAAAGGATAAGGAATGCTCATTCAGACATTTGCGGCCAAAAGATAAAGCTCAATTTAAAATATAATTTTCAAAAACTTTCTCACTTAACGGTCACACAAAGAAATCAAATTCAGCCTATAAAAGCTACCAATCCTAGAGGTATCATTATTATAGGGACTTTTCTTCCTTTTTTGGTTTATTATTTTTTTTCAATTTTTTCAACGCAAGCCTATAAGAATTTCTAAAGCTAAATTATAGACAAACCATTCATGAAAGACTTATATGTCAAACTAACCACTTCTCTAAATATACAAAACTAAATGCTCAAATATAAATGTAATGCAACTTATACACTGCATACGACCACTGTGCTCAAATCAAAAATCCAAAATTCCCTTATGCTTGGGCACAACATTGTCCTGAATGCAAGCAACCCAAAAAAAAAAAGCAATTAAAGACACCAAAATGTGTCCTCAGAACATAGACTGAACACATATTATGGGTTACATGGATTGGCGGTCCAATGATGACATTTACTCAACTTACTTATAGTGAACCAACTTCATTTTGAGCTCCATAAAAGGCTTTAGTCACAATAAATTGGTTTTAAAACAAATATTTTGCAAAACAAAATCTTTCAAAATTTCAACATATATGTAAAAAGGCCAAAGAAAGGTCAAACTAACGCATTTTGTGAAGATTTGATTATTGGTGACCATTTATACCTTTGTGAAGAGCCCATCTAGAGGTGAAAAGGTATATTAGTATAGTAAATACATTCGTCATTAGAAGAATTTTTCAATGACATATTATAAGCTCAAATCTGATAAGTAACAAAAATGGTATACGCTAGATAGTGAGATTTGTGTATAAACTGATACCCTCTCACTCCGTATAAAACTCACAAACTAACGATACCTTCTTTTCGCTCAACTAGCTTCACATTCTTTTTGATTGCCTATTTTTGAAGAGGATTTTTAAAATTTTTGGTCTAGAAGTATTATTGTCTGTCGTTCCCTGATTAAATTGCTTTTTCTCCCCCAACTAAGCATACCTTCTTTTTGACTACATATTTCTAAAGAAGATATTTAAAACCTTTAGTCTAGAAAAAATTATCGTTTGTCAATTCCTGATTGGAAGTTCTTACAATACCATTTATGAGTTGCTCGTTCAATGATTCGTTGGAAACACAAAACTTTTTTTTCAATAAAGCTGAAATTTGCAAACTAGAAAGGCAAGAATCCAAACAAATGATACATCTTTATCCAATAGTCCTTTTAGAATGTGCTGCGAGTCAATTATGTCACATAAGAATGCAAAGAAGATTATGCTAATGAAAAAGATAGCAATATGACAGAGCTAGGGCCTTTATAAGAATAAGCTCTTCCACACCATAGTATTACACCTGAACTTCTTGGTGATATAATCTACCACTTTTTGATTGAAAGGCTAGGGAAAGAAGTCCATTGCAGCGCCTAAGGCAAGCCAATATTCATATCAATCTTGAACAAAAATAGGACATAACACTCAACTATGTGACAGTTTTCATGAATTGTGAATGAAGACTCTTTAGATTACACTACAAGTTAGAACTTGGCTGAGTTTGATTCATAGATGCGGGAATGAAAGGTTTAGGCAGCCCTCGCCTATGATTTTTATCCTCTCTTTCCAGTGAGTGGCCTAAAGTATAAATGGTGGAATGAAAAGAAGAGTAATGCAGTGGAAAACCTAGGATTTTAAGGAAGGGGGTCGAAAATAATAGTATACACGATATAAACTTTAACACTAGTCATAAAAATAAAATTGAATAATTGTTACATGATACCTAATCTAATTGTTCTCGATGAGACCTCATATTTTCAAAGCGATGGAAGATATGATCATTAGCACTGATAGAACTTGAATGATAGTAGGGGGTAGGGGTTGACTAATGTATATAGCATGTAATTCTTTTTAAGAAATTCAATATAGGTCAATTCACTAAACGTGGAGTTCATTAATCTAGTGATTAAAAGTCTAACAATTCTAAGAAACTTAAGTAATTGATATTTAATCATATATGATTCCATCTAGAAAACGATTGTATAATAATCAAACTTACAATTACAATCTTTCTTTTTTTTGGGAATAAAATTAAAATATTTCAAGTTTCGCTAATATAAAAATAAAAGTTTAAAAAGCTATCAGATAATGGTGATTGGTAGGTGTAAGCACTAGTGTTGAGACTTGGGAAATTTGTAAACAAACTAAAATTATGTTATAGAAAAGTTAACTAATTGGACAGCAGTGCAAAAGTGGTGGAAGGTTAGCAATGAAGGGGAAAAAAATTAAAAGATGAAATAAACATATCAAAATCTAAGGTTTTGGCTATATCACAAAACGACCTACATAAAACATTATGCTTATTAGATCCTTATGTCTGTTTTTGGTGTCTTTAGGTCACTTCTGCTATTTTCTTTAATCCAGAAAGCCTCAAAATCTTCATTCTCCTAACATGCTTTGGGCTCACCAAGTTTAAAATTTACAAAAACTTCTCACACAAGCAAAACCCAAGCATACTAGTAGATATAGGGCATAAATCATACAACTAAGCATAATAATCCACAAAAATGACTTCCGAACACTTATGAAATCCTAGGCAAATGGGACGTTAATTACTTCCCCAAGCTTAAACCTTTGCATGCCCCAAACGAACCTAAACTCAAGACAAGTGAACCTGGGAAGACGCATCTAGGATTCAAATAACAACAGCCTTTCCAGACTAAGTAATCTATAGCACATCATAAGCAAGAATATCAATCAATGCTAACCCCAAATAGTACACAGGGCATTTTAAAATCAAGATAAGGTGAATGTTTCCGAAGAATTATAAGACTATAAGTTAGATATCAAACTTAACCTCCCTTAAGGACTACAAAACAAATCATGCAAGCACTTGAAATTAAATAGAGCTATATGGACCAGTAGAGCGTCACTTTCGGGGAATTCGATCACTCCCAATCATACGTTTGAAATATAGTTGAGGTTTACTTAAGACTCAATCCAAAGACACAATGTACCATATACTTACCAAAACTCCTAAATTCTCCACTATTAAGAATGCAATGTGCATATGACTACCAAGAGGGCTTTAAATGAGTTGTAATATGGCCTAAAGGGTTAAGGGAAAGAAGTGTACTAATGAATTTGGGTAATGTGGAGTTATTTAGCCAAGGGACTGGGGAGCAACCAATAAAGCACCAATTAATCGTGAAGTTCACCAACATTCCAAACCCTAACAATATAATGAACATGCCCCATGAATCAAATAGGAAATGAGTTGATAAAGAAAGGAACTCAAGTTATTTACATATCCAATGTCAATCACTTACTCAGTTTTTTTTCCCTCTTAACCCCTTTTTTTCTTTTCTCTTTGTTTCTCTCTTTTTTCCTTTAAGAAATGAAATGAGAATTTCAATTATTGAAGGGTATAGGATCACTAGCTATCAACTCATAACCTAATTCATACATCTATATACAACCCGAACAAGAGGCGAATGAACCAAGTGCTCAATGTCATCAACCGCTCAACAAACCTACATACCAAAGCCGCCTTAAACACCCCAAAAATTACCGATTACATACTTGAAGTGATGTTTCATAGAGTTAGTTTAAAGGATAGGAATATGTGTGGCAGGGGGTATGTGAAGGATTCACAAGAAAGACATACATAAGCTTAAAGGGGCTAGCTAAAGGGATTAATATACAACTCAAGGGTAGCTTATTTGGCTATGTGGTTTAAGTGATCAATGAAAGAATGTCTCCATCATATCATCAAATTTTCACATGATAACTTGGTTTTGAAAAATAGTCTAGGCAAGTTTTCGAGATGCAACTTGGAAGAGTCATGCATATGAAAGAACATGAGACTAAATATGATAAATAGTCTAAATAAGGCTTAAAGTCTCATAAGATATCCACCAAAATCTAAATTAGCTTATGAAATGGAGCACATGTACCAATAATAGTGCCAAGGACTCCAAGGGGTAGCAAATTTCTCATTCAAGATAGGGGCCAAAATAGGATACATTCACAAAGTCTTCAAAAATTTCACATCAAATGGGTCATTCATCAAAAGTCACTGAACCTCATGAAAACTATTTTACCCAGAGAATCATCATCGGAATTTTTTTTTCATGTTTTTATTTTTTTAAATGCATACTAAACCCTAAAGGTAAACCTAAAGATGACTTAAATGCAATGCTAATGCAAGTTGAACAAAACATGCCTAAACTAATGTGCAACACTTGCAAAATATCCCTCCCCACACTTAGACAATACATCACCCTCAATGTAAATATATAAAGGCATGAAAAGGCTAAAGGGAATAGGATCATACAAAAGTACACACCAAAAAGGCTAGAAACTAAAGAAAGAAAACAAAGGGGAAAAAAGAACCTTTGGTTGCCTCCCAAGCAGCGCTTCTTTATGTCGCTAGCTAGACCATACATCGATCATCCTTTGAAAGGGCAAAAACTGGTGAAAAAGGGGACTTCACAACTCTTGTCCCATCCTTGACACAAACCTCAAAACATAAACTCTTGTAAAAAAAGGACCACTTTAAGTAGGAAGGATAGACGTCCTTTTTAAGCACAACCGCATGCACAATCATCTTGTGGTAGAAACCATCAGAAGGGGCACCATCACAACAACCAAACTTGACTTCCAAGTAAACGACATTCTCAACATCGCTCAACAGCAAGGATAGCAACACTCATACAAACTTGCAACATTCACTCAAATAACCTTCATTAAAAGCATATGGCTTGTCCTTAACAATGCTATGTGATAAATTTTCAACCAAATTCACCTTTGCCTAATCATGTCCATAGCCCTCAGTAGACACAAAATCAAGCTCATAAGCATTATGTGAACACATATAAACCAAATCCACAAACTTATTAGAAACAACCACATTACATCCATAACAAGCAAATGAAGAAGGAGAAAACTCATGGTCATTAAACAAACCAAATAAAGCATGATGCTCTCCCACATCAAAAGTCAACTTGCCATCCTTAACATCAATTTTGCATTCCATAGTGGCCAAAAAAGGCATCCTAAGAGTGATTTGGTGCGAGCATCTTTAGCCTTATCAAGAATCATAAAGTCCACAGCCATAAAAAGTCACCCACCTTGATGGAAACATCCTCCAAAATACCAAAGGTTACTTCACAGAATGATTTGCTGATTGAAGAGAAATGGTAGTAGGTCTTACATCTCCTAAGTCAAGTCTCTTGAAAGTAGAATAGGGCATCAAACTAACACTTGAACCAAGGTTACACAAAGCTCTATCAATACTCACATTTTCAATCAAGCAAGGAATAGAGAACCTACTAGGGTTCTTAAGCTTAGAGGAAAGCTTGTTTCAGAGCACAGTATTGCAATCCTCACCTAAAGCTATAGTGTTACTATCATCAATCTTCCTTTGTTTAGAGAGGATTTCATTCAAAAACTTGGCATACATAGGCATTTGAGACAAAGCCTCAATGAAAAGAATGTTCACATGCAACTTTTTAAGCACATCAAGAGACTTCCTAAACTGAGCATCAAATTTAGCCTTGGAAAATCTTTGTAGAAAAGGCAAGGGTGGCATGTAAGGCTTTGGAGAAAAGGGTTTAGATTCCTTAGGCTCCTCACTCTCACTCTTCTTTAGGATTGATCCTCACTTGGCACGACATTATCACTCATATCAAAACTATTCTCACCATCCACCTCTACTCTAGCAACCATAGGATCTTTTAATTTTTTGACTTCTCAAGACAATACAATTTCAATGCTCTTTAAGGTTAGGCTCGGGCTTACTAGGTAATCTACCGATAGGTGTAGAAGAAAGGCTAGTTTGTTAGGCAATTTGTGATTCCAACATCTTGTTATGAGTAGTAAGCAAATCAACCATAAAGGCCAATTACTTAATATATTCATCTTATTTTTATTACGCCAAAAGCTCACTCTCTAATATAGCCTTTAGGTTAGACTTTTGTGGAGCTTGTGGAGGGATGTTAGGTCTTTGGAAATCGGGAAAAGGGAAAGAAAGAGGGATCACTCCTATAGGATAAGTTGGGATGGTTCTTCCAATCGGGGGTCGTAGGTATTTGAATCACGGTCATAGTTTAGCCTAGGTTGGAAAGTTATTGACATATGCAACATGGTCAGTAAGAGGTTTGATAAAAGGACTCCCAACTTGACAACTCAAAGTCACATGGTCAAAAGATCCATAACTATCACAAGGCGGGGAGGGGGCACATGCATTTACCGCATTCACATTCAAACGATGAAGCTTGTGAATCATGGCATCCATGTTAGCGATAAGCAAAGTTAAAGCATCTATATCAAATTTTCCTATGGTCTTCTTGGAAGGAGTCCTCTCATTGGACCATTGGTAATTGTTGAACACTATCTTCTTAATGAGGTTGTATGTCTCATCCTTCGTTTTATTCATCAATGTTTGTCCCACAGCCGCATCTATCATGGACTTCATGGCTTGTGTGACTCCATTGTAGAATGCTTGCACTATCATCCATTTTTGAAGACCATGATGGGGGCATAACCTTGAAAGGTCCTTGAAGCACTCCTATCCTTCGTGTTGTGACTCATCCTCCCATTGAGCAAATAAAGTAATTTGATTCCTCAAACTCATCATCTTGCTAGGAGGGTAGAACTTGAAAAGAAAGGCCCTAGATAGCTCGTCCCAACTGATGATGGATCTTGGTTGTAAAGAGTGAATCCATATCCTGGCTTTGTCCCTAAGAGAGAAAGGAAATAAGCGAAGGTAGATCACAATGCTAGAGGCTCTATTGATCTTCAAGATATCAGACACATCTAGAAAAATCGAGAGGTGTAATTGAAGTCCTCCATGGTGGTACTACCAAATTGTGACATTGCACCATAAAAATTGGCACCGGCTTAAGCTCAAAATTGTTGACAGTCACGGGGGGCTTAGCAATGCTTGGTGTGAGGTCGTGAACTCTCAAAGTGACATAGTCCTGAAGGGTCCTCCTTTTCTCATCTTCACCCGCCATCTTAAGTGTAGTTTTGGCCGCTTCTTGCTCCTCTTCAATCTTCCACAACTTTTTCAATTTATGAAAAGTTAGCTTAATCTCAAGGTCAAACTTAAAGAGTGCTCCAAAATCTGGAGACTTGTGCATAAATTGGAAGCCAACCTACAAACATTCAAAGTAGACCAAAACGACTAAAATTATAAAATAAAAAGAAATGAAAGCTTCTTAATCAAACTCTATAGGGGTAACTCAGTATCCAAAGCTAGTGGCAATGATGCCAAAAAGTTGATCGCCACCACAAGTGCATGGGTATTATAGCTTAGATCAAGATTGTTTCCATGAAGACTAGATCCAATTACCAAGTATTGCTTTGCAAGTTGCTAAGAGAAATCAAGACTTGATTTGGGCTTTTATCTAACCAATGCTTAAAAAATAGTTTTAACTGCAATGACTAGAAACATCTAAGGGTAGCATCACCTAACAATGTGCCGATCTAACTAGTCAAACAAGCACTTTTTCACCTTGCCAATTGATTCAATGGTCGATAATTCTTCCAAAATGGAATGAATTAACTCAATTAAACTAATTACTGATTCTCATTAGATCTTAATTTAATCAAGTGTAAGGATATGATTATCATAAGACCACTTAATTCACAATACTTTCTCAATAGATTTTTAAATTAAGTCTAATCTAAGTTTTCCAATGCTGATCTTCACCTATAAGTACTTCGATCAAGCATCTGACATACTTGCAAAAATGCAACACCCCCAACCCCTCTCTGGCCAGAAGCATTATGTTTTCTTAACTTTCTACCTAAATTCTAGGACGAAATGGACAGAGTTTCCCCTAAAAACTGGCCGTTTTCAGGCTATAAGCCTTACAACAAATCCCTACAATTACACGGAAGCATAAAACATTTAAAAGCAGCTCAACGGTCACACGCCGGAGTTCACAACTCAACGAGCCACTCGCTCGGAGTACACCAACCAGATTAATTTAAGAATAAAGAAGAAAGGGAAGATACAACTCAACGGTTCACGCAACCGGAGTATTGGGGTTTACATCCGAAAACGTAACTAACTTTAGCCAAAAGACATCTAACTGACTAGATGGTTGGCTCATAAGGCCATTCAGAGCGACTCATAAATAGTATATATTACATGAACTTAGAATACCTGTTTACAAACATTTCAAACTAAGAATACATAACGTGACTTTATTAAACACGTAAGATCCCTTCGATGGGCACAAACGACACCTTGCAAGCATGAACGGATTCCATCTTGTCATAGCTGATTCAACTTTTTCCTGTTGTAAAGAAAACCTGGGGAAAAGGAGAAAGAGTAGTGGGATGAGTAACCACACGCTCAGTGAGTGTCCCCCGACCCCCTTAAAACCGAAAACCGTTACAGATAATAATATCTTTAATAATCACATATCACGTATTCATACTTTACTATCATATTAGGCATTCTCGGAGTTCTTGTAAGATACTACTAACCATAAACTTCATTTTAGTCATTGAGACTCATGTTTAGGCCTCTGAATTTCTTAACTAACAAGCACTTAGCACATAAGCAAGCATCGAGGGCTAAGCATAGAAACTTTCTTTTATAGCCTAAGCATAGGGATCTTTCTTTTTCATAAATATAACTTCTTAGCATTCCAGTTTAAACTATGCATGAAACCTCATTCATATGATGTGCACATAAAGTTATCTTTTTATTTCATAATCATTCTTGTCTTGGCATTTCATTCATATGATATGCATAAGGCGCACACACATTTCAAGTCTCATTCATGGGGTATGCGTGAAACATGCTCATCAGGCTTTCTTTTTCATAATCAAATCTTACCTAGTATCTCATTCATAAGTTATACTTAGAATGTTCACATAACGCTTTACTTAGATTTCATTCATATGACTTGCACAAGCATCTTTCTTTCTTTTCGTGAAAATACTTCACTTATCCTTACTTGAAATCTCATTCATATTTCATTCATAAGAAAAGCAGATAACATGCACAAAAAGCTTTTCTTCTTTTCGTGAAAGCACTTTGCTTAGCCTCTTGAGGCTCTTGTTCTTTCAAAAGACATTTCATTTCATAATGCTCGTACAATGACCCTCATAAACTTTTCATACATCATTCCATATGGCCACTTAGGGCCTATAAAAACTTTCTTTCATTCAAAACATATAAAATGGCCAAGCGCCAATTGCTTTTCTTAACTTAGTGCGAAAGTACTTCTGGCATAAGATCATTACAGGTGCTGATTGGGTGAGATCTATTCTCAACCCCATAGTGAGACCTAACGCTCACACTTAAGCTCTTACTCCCGGGATGACTACATATAACATATCGGACCATTACATTAACCCTCGTCAGGGCCTCTAGGGTTTCCGGACCTTCCCCTAGGTTAACATTGTTCTTTTCATATTGTCCGAAACACATTATCTTAGCCACTTTAAAGCGTATGGGCCATAATGGCTAATAATTTTGTTGCTTCTTACAGTGAAATCATTTATTATGCAACTCACGCCTTTGTAAAACTCTTTAGGATTCCCCCGTTCAAGTAGGTTCACTCCCAAATGCCATCATGCACTAATATTTATGGCTATTATCATTTCAAACATGAAATCCTTCTTTGAAAACTCACCCTTATGCACATAGTGTAACTTGAGGACACGGAAGGAAAGGGGGTCCACATGTATCACATTTAAGCACTTCATAATCAATTCAGCACAATAAACCACACACGGCCTTACAATCCACACGATTGCAGTTAATTCACAACCCAGGCTCCCTCCTCACAAGCACCGTACCACAAAGACCTCGAATCACTCATAGTTCTACCTTAAACCATCCAACTACCATCTCGGTTTCAATTTCGCAATTTAGCATTCTAATCATCATGATATACTGAAAAGCAATATGTAAACTTACATAAACTTACCCATGCTTAACTTACCGAGTAAGCAATTAGCAATTACCAGTGCGCTATAACCAACGGTTACATCGTACACACATTTATACATATAGACACTCATACGACCTTAATTTAGTAAGCCAACCAACTAGGCATGAAGCATGATTACATTTATGTATGGCAGTTAGGGGACGTAAACATGCTCAGTTCGTCATTCAAATACTATGTCTAAAGCTATTGTATAAGCATAATTCAACTAAATAGACAAGTATCAGTTCGAAGTTATATTTAAGCCTATTCATGCCATTCAAGCTGAACTATTCATGCATTTCAAGTTTAACATGAATCAAGTCTCCATTTAAACATAAAACGATACCCTTTGAAGTTTATAAACGATCATGAACGACTAAACTTTCATATACGTTGATTTTAAACTCTTGCAATTCACTTTGAAATTAACCAACGATTATGAAATGACTGAGCATATTTATACGTTAATTCTAAATAATTACGACTCATTTCGAAGTTCATATATGATTATGATTTATATGTGATTATGATTCGTATACGATTATGACACGACTAATCGTATATACGTTAATTCTAAGCGTTTATTATTCATTTCGAATGACATCTTCAGGCATGCATTAAGTAAATAAATTCGAATCTAAGCTAAACATACTTACCTTACTTCGAATTAAACTTTCAGCTTGAATTAACTAAATTGATTTGAATCGAAGCTAAGCATACATAACTCATTTCAAATTAATATTTCACGCATTATCTACATCAATTAATTCGAATTGAAGCTAAACATATATAAACCACTTCGAATTAACATTTCAGGTATAATTCACCTAAATTGATTCGAATCAACGCTAACATATATAATTCGTTTTGAATTAACATTTCATGCATAATTAACCTAAATTGATTCGAATCGAAGCTAAACATATATAAATCGCTTCAAAATTAAATCTCATGCATGAACTAACAAAATTGTTCCACTGCGATGCTAAGCATGTATGTTTCATCTCAGAATCCAATCTCAGACAGCACATTCTAACCAATTGGCTACGCTAGTCTAACATGCAACATCAATTCCGCTAAAACGTTTGCGAAATTAATACTAATTTAGGAGGCAAGGAACACCTACCTCGATTCCATGCTAGAGGACCCGTTCTAAGGGCTTTGGTTCTACTTTGAGGGTCGGAAAACCTCAATCCTCGATCTAATTAGTCCCAAACGCACGCCCAATGATGCGATTGAAATCCTAGCCCGACACAGGCCAAAATCAGCATGCCCTAGACCCAGTTCTGCTGCTGTTTGTGGTGGTTTCGGCCTGCCGTGGTGGTCGCCGGAGTGACGCCCACCGTCGACCCTCACCTTCGACCTCCAGCGTCCCTGAGATCCTCTCTCAATCTCGCTTAGTCTCGCTCTCTCTCTCTCTCATCGTGGTGTCACGGGGCAGCGTCAGGTTATTGATACCCCCTGCAACAGGTAACCTCCAAAAAAAAAATAAAATTGGGGCTGTTATTTACTTTTCAAGTGTCAACGATTGACATGCATTTTAATTGTTGTAATTGAAAAAAAAACCTCAATCATGGTAGAATCTCTGTTCTTTTCATATGATATATAATGTTTGTACACTAAACATCCCATGATTTGGTCAAATACTTTTATTTATTTATTTAAGTGTTTGACACTATACTTTTTATAAAAGGCAATATTATAAATTTATTTTCTTAAAACCATGATAAGCAATGGGAGCTGAGTTCAAATGTACATGCCCTTGGCATTTGTCTCTTTCATCCCACTAGCCTTTTCCTTTCCATGCTACAACTTGTGCAATTTTAGGTTGTGGTATTAAATATGAGTTCAGATCTATTATCATGCTCGCCTTTTCCCATCCATGCTAATTTTTCTCACTTTCTTTTCATTTTGTTCTTCCACCCTTCCAGCGAACTGATAAACCTCTAATTTCACTATTTTGGTCCCTCGATTTTACCACTCTTCTGTACACATTTCCTTAATTTAGTGAAAAATTTGATCGTATTTGCTCCTCTTTGCTTGTAATTATATTATTTGGATTAATGTCCTTTTTTGTAGGTATTTTAGTCTTAATTTGAGGGAATTTTCATGTCAATGGCCTAGAGAAAGGAAGAAGCGATGTTTTGGATAGGAAAGAGGTTCAAGTAGTCGACTTAGAGGTCAATGAGTCTAGAATGAAGCTGAAAGCAATTGCACGGCCAACCGTGCACGTATGCGTGGTCGTGTAGAATTACCAAAAAGTTGAAGAGATGCATGGCTGCCTGTGCACTTTATGCATGGTCGTGCAAATGAAGCAGTCAAGAAACCAGAGAGTCATACGACAGGCCGTGCGTTTCTGCACTTCGATGCGTCTTCAGGTCTAGAATTACACACGACCAGCCGATCGTCGTGCACACTCGTGTGTCCTTGTATTTCAGCCGACTTAGTTTTTGTTTAAGCGTTATGTTTTTTGACTGTTGAACAGCTTAGTTCTTAGCTTTGCACATAGTTTTTCTTTGAGAATATTATGAGTAGTTAGGAGTGAGAATTGAAGATTATTGTCTTGGTTTCGAAGATTTATGCCCTTACAATTAACTAATTTCTAATTTTGTTTCTCTAATCTTTCTTTCTTATTATTGCATATTTGTTCTTGTTGTCATGTTTAGGGTTTTGAAATCTTTGTTTGTGATTATAACAACTACTATGTATAATAGCTAAATTCCCCAACTTGGGTTGGGATCGAGGCTGATTAACGCCTAGATAGCTATGAATTAGCCTTGAACTTGTTAACTTCATATTGGCATCACTTGAATTCTGCTAAGATAACCACTCATTTAATGAATTGCTTGAGAAAGTATTCATGTTTGTTAATTAGGGTTTCGGGGAACATCAAAAGATAAAACCTTTACCTAGCATCACTTTGTAATGCCCCAGTAATTAATCATGCTTAAATCAATTTAAAATCTGACATTATGTAGATAATTATAGTTATTCGGAGTAGTGAGCCACGTAATTTTTTTTAGCAGAACGCCCCATGTGTTATAAATATGTGGTAATATGAAATTTGTCTTGAGGTTGTAAAATGGCAAATAATATTGCAAAGATATAGGGTTAATGAAGTAAAATAAATTGCGATGTATCCGAGCAAGATCGGAAAATTACCAAGCCATAAATTTTTCTTAGTAATTAAGAAATTAGGAGGGGCGAACGGGAAGAGGCCAAGTGTTTTTGGATAGGAATAACCTTTTTTAGCTTTGACTAAAATATGGGTGAGATAGATCAGTTAGGCTTCTTTAGATTAAATCAACAAAAGAAAGTTAGTAACACAAAAAAAAAGAGGAGAGAGAGAGGGTCTCTGTGAAGGGGGCCGAAGAAACGGACCACGACCCCCCATCCTCTACCTGCTATCTCTGCTGTTACTGCTAGCCACCGACCCAGGCACCGTCGCCGACTCCAGCCACCGCAACTTCTTTCCCTTCCCCTTTGTTCCAGCCGCTGCCCAACCTCAAAGATAGAGCATCATGCTATTCGAATTTTGACACCCAATGCCGGGAGTCTGCCATCGCTACTGCCAGAATCCACCAACACCTCCCACCTCTATCATTTCAGCAACTAACCAACTCCACCCCTCACTCAAATTTACACCCAAGGCAACTCCTTCTTACCTTTCTTCTATTTAAATTCTAAGCTTATAGATGGTATGGTTGTAGAATTTGGTGATTGATGACCTGTTTGTGCAAATGAATTGAGTAAATCGGGTGATTATTTGAATGATGTTAGAGTTAGATTATTTGAATGATGTTGGAGTAGATTATTTGAATGATGTTGGAGTTAGACTAATTGAATGATGTTCAACAACAACAACAACAACAACATCACCTCCCAGTGTGGGTCCCGCTTTTGCGGGTGTGAGGAGATCCAAATGTAGGCAACTTTACCTCAACCGGCATGACTACCTATTGAGAGGTTGATTCCAAGAGACCCACAAAATAAGATTTTGTGAAAACATTTTATAGGAGAAGGATTTTGTGGAAACATTTTAAAAAAGAACGATTTTGTGAACGCATAAAATGGAGCAAGACTAAGGATAAGTATCACGGAATTGAACTAAGAAGTACTAAATTAAGGGCAATAACTATGTAAATATTAGTACAACAAAGCAGAGAAAGGTACCATATCTTTGCCAATAGACGTAGGTAAATAATGTTTCTTCCCAGATAAAAGTACTACTTGCATACAAACACAATATCTGAAAAACAACAACCAAACCTACCCTACCGCAACCGAAAGATAACTATGAAGCCACCTCTCTACGATCTAAGATCTTAATCCTATCCTGCTATAGTCTCCTATCCTGAGCCATGTCCTCCGTCAGCCCAACAACTTTCAAGTCCTCTCTAATCGCCTCGTCCAAGCTTTTCTTTGATCGCCCCCTTCCTTTTTTCCCTTCGGGGATGTTAACCCTCTCACATCTCCTCACTGGAGCATCTACACTCCATCTTTTCACATGGCCGAACCATGTGAGTCTTGTTTCTCTCATCTTATCTTCAATAGGAGCTACTTTAACTAAGTCTGTAATTACTCCATTACTAATTTTATCTATTCTTGTATAACCACAAATCCATCTAATCATTCTCATCTTTGCTACCATTAACTTTTGGACCTGCGTCTTTTTTATAGGTCAACACTCCGCACCATACAAAACAGCAGGCCTAATTACCATACGGTAGACTCTGCCTTTTAGTCCTATAGGCATTCTCTTATCACACAGCACACCTGAAGCGTAATTCTATTTAATCCAATCCGCTTTTATGCGCTAGCTAATATCTTGGTCAATATCCCCTTTCTACTGAATGATCGAGCCTAGGTATTTAAACTTCTCAACCTTTGGTATCGCCATACCCTCAATGGTGACTTCTCCCCTCCCATCTTCCGTACCACTGAAACAGCAAAGTAGGTATTCCGTTTTTGATCTACCTACTCTAAAACCTCTAGACTCCAGTGTCTGTCTCCATCGCTGGTTAATTGAATGATGTTCGATTAGATTATTTGAATGATATTGGAGTTAGGTTGTTTGAATGATGTTGGAGTTAGATTGCTTGAGTAATGTTGGAAGTAAGCTGTTGGAATGATGTGGAAAGGAGTTGATTGGATTTAGATTATTAGAGACCATAAAGATAAAGTAGTACTAGTTAGTGGACTAAACAAGTCAAATGGTTAAGATAAAGCTTGCACAAAATATGGTTAGGAGTGAGTGAGCAAGTTGTGTTGATTGGAGAATTAACGAAAATTCGGTGACTATGTTATTAAATCGAGATGATTATAAGTCCAAGGAGGGAAAATTAGGGAGTCAGGCCTAATGTTTAGACCCGACAAAATTGACCTAAGATCCGAAACTCGAACCGAATGTCCCGGACCCATACCCTACCCCAGATCCAAAGTATGCTCACCCGAAAGTGGATCCGAAACCTGAATTGACCCGAATCAAACCATACATAATCTGAAATTTTCTATAAAGCTGCTTGTTTTGCCATAACAAACATGTTTGACCAAAAATTAGTTGACTTGAAATCGACCTGAACTGAACCATACCCGACCGAAGCCAAAGCTACCCGAAATGTCACTTAACCCGAATATAATCCAATCCAAACTTGATCCGACCCGTACTCGAAACGAATGACCCATTTTCAGGTCTACCAATGATGATGCGAATTGATTAAATGAATTAGTAAGAATTAAACGAGTTTACTTTTTTGTAATCATATAAGTCTAGAGTTTATAAAAGGGTTAACCAAATTAATTAGTCAAAAAAGGGGATAATTAAAGGACTCAGGAAGCATAGAATTTACAAGCCGCTATATCAAAAATTTAAGGAGGGTTGATTATATTACTTAGTCCTAATTAAGCTGTAAATGGTGTCAATTGTATATATATCAAAATTTAGGTAAGGACTTACCTAAGTGAATGAGCCTTGACACAGGACTTGAATCGAATCATTTAGAAAGGAAAAGAATGAGAGCAATAATTGGTCTTTCAGGTATGTTATTACTTGTACACTTTAAAAACGTTTAAAGTTACATTCATTAATGTTAGCAAGCTTTTATTCAACCCTCGGAACCTTTAGGACCCATTTCGATGTTCATTGATTAATGAGCCATGCTCAACGTTCATTGTTCACAGTATCTGCTCACAGAATTCAGTGTTGGGCTCTTCCCGTAAACAGGGAATTCATAGTATATTGTCATTGCCATGACTTCTATTCATAGACATAGGGTCCTAATCCTGGCCGAAAAAGTAACTACTATCCATTTATTTAGTCAAATGCTTCTCAAAGAATATTGGTAAATATTGTTTCAACACTGCGCGCGCTCACTAGCTCCTATGAAAGTCCATTTAACTGTGCAAGGGTAACGCATTGAGCGATCGCTCATCTTCTATGATTTTGTGTTTTTAAATAGTTTTAGGGAAGGAGAAACGTCTGGCAAACAAGCAGGAACCTAAGGAAGTTAAGGGCCCAGAAGATGTGGGCCTGAGTAGCGGATGTCAATTCTCTGATTGGGTTAAATATTTTACGGATGCATTTTTGCTTTTAAGTTGCTGATGAATTTTGTAAAGAATGTAAATTCATTTTGTACTGAGTTTATTATCATATCACTTAGCTTGTAAAATTTCAAAGACAAGTTAACCTCGAGTTCATTTGCATAATATACCCTAGGGGCTACCGTCCAGCTGCCTTTGGTCCTCATGTTGAGCCTTGGCCCTACAGGACAACGGCTCCGCCCCAACTGCATAATGCGCTCCACTAGCTTTAATACTTATTTGAGTAGGTAATAAAAGTATAACCGTGCTGGGTCGTTACAGAAGTGGTATCAGAGCACGGTTGTGGATATTAGCACGATTAAGCCCTGTCGATATATCGCTAAGGCGCCTTAAATATGCATAGAGAAAGGAGGTGAGGTTAGCAACAATACGGTTGCCTGAGCGAGGAATGGGATTTTAACTTTTAATTTAGGGATAATGTATAGGTGTGAAATGTGGTAAAATGAATATAGGTAAGCACGTTTTTGTTGTGTAGGGATGCTCATCGAGCACATATATATATATATATATATATATATATATATATATAT
>JAKOGI010001956.1:127453-152453 GCA_029747015.1 Carnegiea gigantea
TGTATATGTATGTATTAATGAATATATATATATATATATATATATATATATATATATATATATATATATATATATATATACACACACATTATATATATATATATATATATATATATATATATATATATATATATATATATATATATATATATATATATATATATATATATATATATATATATGTCTATGTATGTATATATGTGTCTCTGTGTGTGCGTATGTGTATATGTGTATATGTATATGTATATATATATATGTGTGTATGTATGTGTGTATGTATGTATGTATGTATGTATGTGTCCATATATATGTGTATAGATTTATGTGTATGTATATATATACATATATATATATATATATGTATGTATAATATATATATATATATATATTATATATATATATATAGATATATATATATTATATATATATATATATATATATATATATATATATATATGTATATGTATATATAAATGTATATATTTATGTGCATATGTAGATGTATACGTATGTGTGTATATGTATATGTGTGTGTGTGTATATATACATGTATGCATATTATGACGATTGATAAGTGTTTTGTGCTAATGATTAATGGTGGGAAATGGGCCCTTGATGTGGTACCGCTTACGAATCCGCAAGATCCCTCAGCAGTTCTAGGGCCTGCCCAGGGAGGAGGTTCGCTTCCTGCGCCGCCACTTGGCCACGAACCACTGATTGACGATGGGGGCTATGATATATCAGACATCTATGCAGGGAATGACGGATGTGACATCTAGGGGGAGAATGATGGTGGTTCTGTTACTTCAGACCATGCAGTGAGCGTGATTGATATTCCTGAGTCCCCAGAACTCATAGAGTTGAGTTCTGAGGATGAATCTTGGTGTTCAAGGTCGGAGACTTGTAATAGTAGTGACCCAGATTACCAATCAAAAGGGTGGAATTAGAAAAGAAAGCAAGGAATGTAGTTGGGTGCAGGAAGTAGTTGGAATGGTGAATCCATTGGTAGTTCTGTAAAAATGTAAATATATAAGATAACAAGGATGAGACTAACCCTAGTAGGGGGCGGGGCCTTAGGTTGTAAGGTTACAGTAGTGCTAGTCTAACCTCACCCACTCATTTTGCCAAGAAAGTGGGTCTTTTGTATAGCCTCCTTGAAGATCATACTTTCGGTAGACTCATGTAACATGTGTTAGTAATATCTATATGTATGTAACTTGTGTTTTGATTATGTATGAAATATATGCAGTGGTTAAGCTAATAAATTAAAAGAGTATAAGTTCTATGCACATGGGTATAGAAATTGCCAAACTATAGGCCGATGAAATTACTAATAAAAGGCAAAACCAGAATGCTGAAATGCAATGGCTTGGCTAGGGATACTTAATTGGCCAACACGGATAATTAAGAACGAGGTAGGGTAAAACATAAGGAGTTGCATATACTGAATATCGACAATGAGAAAGCATAAGCGCATAACTATGAAGAAAATGAATAAGTGAGAGCTAATAAGTTTGTATATATGTAACAGAATGGCGGATCCAACCAACGATATTCTAGAGAACGATTTGCAAGTGAATGCGGAGGAAGATGTGCCAGCTCACTTCGTCAATCAAAATACCCTGGCAGTGACCCCTCAAAGAATCCAGGAAGCTATTAGTGGACCCCCAAAACTTAAAAATATTGAAGGCAAAAAGGGACTATTACATGATCTAGATCCTGAACTAGTGGCCAAGATTGTAGCCAAGGTAACAAAGAAGCTTAAGGGGTTAGGATCTAGAAAGGATGAAGAGGAGAATAAGTTCTTTGATAGAGGTGTGAAATGGAATCCAAGAACATATGATGGCAAGGAAGATCCATTGTTACTTGAAGAATGGGTTAGATAGATAGAGAAGATATTTGATGTTATGGAAGTTCCTGACAATAGGCACGTAAACATTAGAGCTTTTTATCTTACGGGATAGGCTGACATTTGGTGGGGAACAGTTAAGCCCACCTTTCAAAACGCTGAAGCCACTTGGAGTAAGTTCAGCGATGCATTGCGTGTAAAGTTTTACCCAATGCATTTATAGAAGCAAATGCAAAGAGAGTTCTTAACCCGGAGGTAGGGTAATTTGTCAGTGATGGAGTATGCCAGCTGTTTTGCTGAACTATCAAGGTTTGCCTCTGAATATATGGCTACAGACAAAATGAGGATGTTAAGATTTGAGGAAGGCCTAGAGCCTTATATTAGGAGTCACTTGGCGAGACAACCTGTTCAAACTAGTCAAGAACTTTATGAACGTGCTGCTGAAATTGAACGGGTAAAAACCGGGTTGAGAATGGCCAATTCGATCAACGCTAATAAAAGGTGGGTAGGGTGTATGTGAGCAACAAAAAGCAGGCTGATCATTCAAGAACTATTGTGACTAGTACGCTTACTTGCAATTCAACACCTTTTATTGTTTTATTTGATTCCGGAGCTACACATTCCTTTATTTCATCGAAAGTTGCGTCCCAAATAAGGATGAAATCACATAATTGTCCTGTAGATTTAGATATAAGTATGCCAACTGGAGAAATTATGAAATGTAATGTTAAGTATCAGAATTGCCCAATTATTCTAAATCAGGAGGCTTTTGAGAGCGATTTGATATAGTTAGACCTCTTAGAATTTGATATAATTCTAGGAATGGATTAGTTGTCAAGGCATGAGCCAAGATTGATTGTCAAAAACAAAGAGTGTCCCTAAAAGGAAAAGGGGGAGGAAATATATATTTTTGGGGAAATAATAGTAAAACTGAATGTCCGGTGATATCCTTGATGGCGACTTGAAAACTGGTTAGGCAAGGGTGTGTGGCATACTTATGTTGTATCATGAAGGATGTGAAGGAAGAAGTAAAACTTGAGGATATTCCGGTGGGCAAAGAATTTTTAGATGTGTTCCTAGAAGAAATCCTTGGACTACCACCCAAGAGAGAGATTGACTTCGAAATAGAATTCGAGCTTGAAGCACATACTATCTTAAAACCCCTATATAGGATAGCCCGAGTCAAGTTGAAAGAGTTGAAGGTACAGTTGGAAGATCTATTAAAAAAAGGTTATATAAGACCAAGCGGATCCCCATAGGGAGCGCCAGTACTGTTTGTGAAGAAAAAGGATGGTACTTTGAGATTGTGTATAGACTACAGGGAACTAAATAAGATCACTATAAAGAATAAGTACCCCCTTCCTTGGATTGATGATTTGTTTGATCAACTACAAGAAATGGGAGTCCTTTCGAATATTGACCTTAGGTTAGGGTACCACCAGTTGAGCATTAAACCTGAGGATATTTTGAATACGGCGTTTAGGACTCGTTATAGTCATTGCGAATTTACAGTAATGCCATTTGGGTTAACTAATACTCCTGTAGCCTTTGTGGACCTAATGAATCGGGTGATCAGGCCGTATTTAGATAAATTTGTAGTTGTTTTCATTAACGATATTTTAATTCATTACAAAAGCAAAGAAGAGAACAATAAACATTTAAGGATTGTGTCACAAACCCTAAGGGAGCATAAACTTTATGCTAAGCTCTCCAAATGTGAATTTTGGTTGGAAAACGTGACCTTTCTGGGGCATGTAATTTCTAAAGAAGGAATTAAGGTAGACTCGCAAAAGATGAAAACGGTTACTGAGTGGCCAAGGCCTACTAACATCATTGAGGTTCGAAGTTTCCTGGGAATAGCTAGGTACTATAGGCAGTTTGTATGTGATTTTTTAAGGATTGCCTTACCTCTCACTAACCTATTAAGAAAGACTACAAAATTTGAGTGGGATGATAGTTGTAAAACAGTCTTTCGGGAGCTAAAACACAAACTCACCACTGCACCGGTCCTAGCTTTGCCAATTGAAGGAGGAGATTTTACCATTTATGGGTGATGCTTCTAGGCAAGGCATAGGATGTGTCTTGATGCAAGATGGGAAGGTTATAGCTTATGCTTCTGGGCAACTGAAGTCATACAAGAAAATTTGCCCTACGCATGACTTGGAATTAGCTGCAGTGGTTTTTGCATTAAAGATTTGGAGACATTATCTCCATGGTAACCCTTGCAAGATGTTTACCAATTATAAAAAGCCTCAAATATATTTTTACTCAGAAGGAATTAAATTTGAGGTAGCGTAGGTGGCTAGAACTTCTCAAGGATTATGACCTTCAAGTGCAATATCACCCAAGAAAGGCTAATGTTGTTACAGACGCATTAACCCAAAAGACAGACCATAGTGTGAATGCTATGAAAGTAGTACAACTAGAAATTCTGAGGGATTTGGAAAGTATGGGTATAAAGTTGGTATTCCTTGGGCAACTAGGATTGTTTCTAGGTAGCCTCATAATTCAACCCACTCTTCTAGATGAGATTAAACAGGTACAAACGAAGGATGAGGAAGTGAAAAGGATTAGAGAGAGTATAAACAAGGGGCAGACATTGGGATTTGTAGAAGATAAGCAGGCAGTTGTCAGATTTCAGAATCAAATTTGTGCACCGCAACAAAGAGAGTTAAAGGAAAGGATAATGGCCGAGACTCATAATACCAAATATTCCATTCATCTAGGAGGAACAAAAATGTATACGGATTTGAGGTAGACCTTTTGGTGAAATAATATGAAAAGAGACATAGCTAAGTATGTGAGTAACTGCCTCACCTGTTAAAAAGCCAAAGCTGAGCACCAACGCCCTGTGGGAGAATTAAGACCGTTAGAGATTCCCATGTGGAAATGGGACTCTATTTCCATGGATTTTGTAATGGTGTTACCTTTAACCGCATCAAAAAAGAATGCCATTTGGGTGATAGTGGATAGACTTACCAAATCTGCTCACTTCGTAGTGATACATAATTCCTGCAACGTGGACAAGTTGGCATAGATTTATGTTAAAGAAGTGATACGGCTACATGGTATGCCCTAGGACATTATTTGAGATAGGGACCCAAGATTTCAATCTCGATTCTAGAAGGCATTACAAAAGGCATTTGGCACAAAGTTACAATTTAACAGTCCCAACCACCTTAAAATGGATGGACAGACTGAAAGGGTAAATCAGGTGGTTGAACACATGCTACGAGCCTGTGTGTTGGATTTTCAGGGGAAATAGGAGGAATATTTACCTTTATTAGAATTCTCTTATAATAATATTTATCACGCTACTATTAAAATGACCCCTTTTGAGGCACTCTATGGCAGAAGATGTAGAACACCCCTTCGTTGGAACGACTTGGATGATATTCTAATTGTGAGATCGGAGATGATTCAGGAAATGGTAGATAAGGTCAAAATTATCCAACAAAACATGAAAGCAGCACAAGATAGGTAAAAAGTATATGCGGATCGAAGACGAAAGCCTTTAGAGTTCGAAGAAGGGGAAAAGGTGCTCCTGAAAGTTTCTCCTGTGAAGGGACTATGAAGGTTCAACATTAAAGTGAAATTAAGCTCGTGTTTTGTTGGACCATATGACATAATTAGGAAAATCAGTCCCGCTGTGCATCGCTTAACTCTACCCCCTAAATTACAACATGTGCATGATGTGTTCTATATTTCTCAACTTCACAAGTATATACATAATCCAGCACAAATGATAGTGTATGAAGCCTTGGAGGTTGAGGCTAACTGGTCAACCTATGAAAAGCAACCTATAAAGATAGTGGATCGAAGGATAAAACAATTGTGCAATAAGGCGATACCGTTAGTCAAAGTCATATGGACTCATCATGGAGCCTAAGAGACTACATGTTAAACTGAGGATGAAATGAGGCATCACTATCCACATTTATTTGAGAGGTATGTTAAATATACGTTTTGAGGATGAAACTTTCTTTAAGGGGGGAGGATGTAATGCCCCAGTAAATCAATTTCAAATCTGACATTGTACAGATAATTATAGTTGCTCAGAGTAGTGAGTTGTGTAATTTGTTTTTAGTAGAACGCCCCATGTGTTATAAATACATAATAATACATAATTTTTCTGAAGGTTGTAAAATGGCAAATAATATTGCGGAGATATAAGGTTAATGAAGTAAAATAAATTACGATGTATCCGAGCAAGATCGGGAAATTACCGAACCATAAATTTTTCTTAGTAATTAAGAAATTAGGAGGGGCAAATGGGAAGAGGCCAAGTGTTTTTGGATAGGAATGACATTTATTAGCTTTGACTAAAATATGGGTGAGATACGTCAATTAGTCTTCTTTAGATTAAATTAACAAAAGCAAGTTAATAACACAAAAAAAAGGAGGAGAGAGAGAGGGTCTCCCTGAAGGGGGCCGAAGAAATGGACCACGACCCCCCCTCCTCTACCTGCTGTCTCTGCTATTATTGCCAGCCGCCGTCGCAACTTCTTTCCCTTCCTCTTCGTTCCAGCCACTGCCTAACCCAAAGACAACGCGTCGCGCTGTACGAAATCCGGCACCCAATGCTGGGAGTCCGCCATCGCCGCCGCCGGAATCCACCACCACCTCCCACCTCCGTCATTTCAGCCACCAACCAACTCCCACCCTCACTCAAATTTGCACCCAAGGTAACTCCTTCTTAACTTTCTTCTGTTTAAATTCTAAGCTTATAGATGTTATCGTTGTAGAATTTGGTGATTGATAACCTATTTGTGCAAATAAATTGAGTAAATCGGGTGATTATTTGAATGATGTTGGGTTAGATTATTTAAATGATGTTGGAGTTAGATTATTTGAATGATATTGGATTTAGATTGTTTGAATGATGTTGGAGTTAGATTGCTTGAGTAATGCTGGAATTAAGCTGCTGGAATGATGTGGAAAGGAGTTGATTGGATTTAGATTATTAGAGACCATGAAGATAAAGTAGCACTAGTTAGTGGACTAAACCAATCAAATGGTTAAGATAAAGCTTGCACAAAATAGGGATAGGAGTGAGTGACCAAGTCATGTTGATTGGAGAGTTAACAAAAATTCGGTGACTATGTTGTTAAATCAAGATGATTATAAGTCCAAGGTGGGAAAATTAGTTAGTTAGGCCTAATGATGATGCGAATTGGTTAAATGAATAAGTAAGAAGTAAACGAGTTTACCTTTTTGTAATCATATGAGTCACGAGTTTGTAAAAAGGTTAGCCGAGTTAATTAGTAATGGGGCTAATTGAAGGACTCGGGAAGCATAGAATTTATAACTCGCTAAATCAAAAATTTAGGGAGGATTGATTATATTACTCAGTCCTGATTATGCTGTAAATGGTGCCAACTGTAAATATATCAAAATTTAGGAATGAGGACTTACCTAAGTGAATGAGCCTAAACATAGGACTTGAATCAAATCGGTCAAAAAGGAAAAGAATGAGAGCAATAATTGGTTTGTCAAGTATGTTATTGCTTGTAACCTTTAAAAACATTTAAAGTTACATTTATTAATGTTAGCAAGCTTTTATTTAGCCCTTGGAACCTTTAGGACCCATTTCAATGTTCATTGATTAATGAGCCACATTCAACGTTCATTGTTCATAGTATCTGATAGCAAAATTCAATGTTGGGCCCTTCCCTTAAACGGGGAATTCATAGTATATTGTCATTGCCATGACTTCTATTCATAGACATAGGGTCCTAATCCTGGCCGAAAAAGTAACTACCATCCGTTTATTTAATTAAATGCTTCTCAAAGAGTATTGGTAAACATCGTTTTAATGCTGTGCACGCTCACTAGCTCCTGTGAAAATCCATTTAACTGTGTAAGGATAACGTATTGAGCGATCGCTCATCTTCTATGGTTTTGTGTTTTCAAACTATTTTAGGGAAGGAGAAACGACCGGCAAACAAGCAAGAACCCAAGGAAGATAAGGGCCCAGAAGACGTGGGCCTGGGTAGCGGATGTTAATTCTCTGGTCTGGTTAAATATTTTACGGATGTAGTTTTGCTTTTAAGTTGCTGATGAATTTTGCAAAGAATGTAAATTCATTTTTGATTGAGTTTATTATCATATGACTTAACTTGTAAAATTTGAGAGACTAGTTATACTCGAGTTTGTTTTTGTAATATACCCTGGGGGCTATCATTCAGCCGCCTTTGGTTCTCATGGATTGTAATAACCCGACCCTAACCCATATTTATTTATTTAAATTATATTTATTTATTTAACTAATCATGGTTATTTATTTAATTAATCATATTTTTAATCACTCATGGTTATTGGTTTAATCAAATCATGTTTATTAATCCAATTACCCTCAATTTATTTATTTAGCAAATTACAATTTTGGATCCCACTTTGCACTTCGGGTTTCAATTATTGTAAAATTTCATGTGAATCGATAGTAGGTCTCGATAATTATAATTTAAGAATTCATTATTATTATTATTATTATTATTATTATTATTATTATTATTATTATTATTATTATTGTTATTATTATGACATCACAAAAATTTAATTTCAAGTTACGAAAATTCAATCGCATACGGTTTACTTCCCTTCCCAGGCCCCAGACTGTACAAACCAATCATAATCGAACAAGCTTGCTTGACTAACCAAGCTAATTACCATGATTTAAATCTAACCATGGTTAACAAAAAGCCACTTTATGGGTGAATAAAATCAGCCAAGTAAATTTTTCATTCATTTCTAACCAAGTAAACACACAAACAGCCCCCATCTTACTCTTTTCTCTCTCAACCCCACTGCCAGCCCCCTATTGGTTGCTGCTATTTGCTACTGTTCCAGCCAGTCAGGGGCTACCTCCTACCACCACAACCACCACCAACCATCTCCCACACCACACACCACATACACCTCTTGCTTCCAAGCATCAAAGTGAGTAACCCTAATCTTGATCTTATTGGTTTTGATTTTTATCTTAGTTTTGATTCTTGTTTTGTTGTTTTGATTATTGATCATGATGCTTTGATAAGAATAACAACTATTTTAGATGTTACTTTGGATGTTTTAATTGTGGGATAAGTTGGAAAGTAAGTAAAGGTTGAAATTGATCATATTCATGCGAGCTTAAGTTAAAACCATGTTTATGGATTGATTTGTATATGATTTGGTGATCTTTAGCATTATTAATGATTATGATGGAGTTATTGTAATTTTGGATGGTCGTGGAGGAGTTAGGGAATGATTTCAAGTGAGGATTCATGGTAAAAAAGAGGAGAAAGCAAAAATAGTGAGGCCTGGAAATGATAGAAAATAAGGGTGACTTTGAAATTAAAGTAGTAATGATCGGCCCATTGAAAAATTATGATTTTTGGTGGGTAGATAGGTCATGTGTTATCTTTTAAATGCCTTTTGCATTGCCTTAATCTAAGTTCTGTGGAAACATTATGGCTGTTTTGCTAGAACCGTGCAGATTCAACCAAAACTGATACACTTTGTTATAGGCCCATTTTGGGAACCCTATTCTGGGAATCATATTTTATATTGTAAATGAAAGTTTTTTGGAACTTCCTAATCTTTCCATATTGGGGTTTAAGGTATCCATTTGAGATCAAGGGTGAAAGTTATGAATTTTGGAAGTGAACTGACCTGCTTTGGTGCAAATTGGGTTGTTATAGCAATTTCTGTGCAGCATATCTTAGAGGAAAATTCTAAAACTTTTACTTTAGATTGTCCATATTATTTTTGAATTTCCTATAATATTTCATGAAATTTGATTGATATTTGGAGTTTGGTGATTTTTGGAAGCATTTTGAGTAATTGTGTAAAGAGCAATAATAAAGATTGAGTGAGATTTTGATCATGCACTCATTTTGTGTATTTTGGGCCAAGTAAGGTCATTTAAGGGGGAAATGATTATTCATGGACTTTTGTGGAGCTTTGAGCTTGATTAATGAGAAAGAAGAAGACAAGTACACAATTTGGGAGCTTAATTATGAGTTTTGAATCACTTATGGATATTACAAAGAATGTACTAAGTTTGAGGAATTTAATAGCTTTCATTGGGATCAATAATCTATTTGGGTGTATTTAATGGAATTGTGAATGAAATATGAGAAGTGGGGAGAATTTTTAACTCAAAAATCATATTTATTAGACTAAGTTATTGTAGTTTATACTATTTTGAACCAAGATATATCTCTCTTAGCCTCAACCCTTTTCTACTTACTTAATTCAGAATGTATCAAATGTATTAATTAAGCCAATCTAGTGTACTCACTATTGTCTTGAACCAAGCTATACATCAGCAAGCCTTAAACTCGTATCAGCAACCTATTTCAGAAAAGGCCAAAACTACTCTCTTATTAATTACTCAATTTCTATTATACATACTTTTACTATATGTGGGTAAGGATTATTTATCTCATAGTGGTCTATTTTACTTTCATTTACTTTATATCAGATTTAATTACTTTTATTAATTCAGTTTTGAAGTTATATCGAAATACCTAAGTTATATAGACCATTAATTACTCAATTTCTATTACACATACTTTTACTATATGTGGGTAAGGATTATTTATTACGCAATTTCTATTACACATACTTTTACTTACTCAATTATGTGAGTAAGGATTATTTACTGACTACACATAGCTATAATGACATTTATGATATAGAGTCAAGGTCTAGTTACCATTCCTCGTTATACATAAGTGTTATCAGGTCAGAATATATTTATCAAGTCAGATGACATTTATGAAACAGATGATGTTTATCAAGTCAGATGAGCTTTTTTTAAAGACTCAAGGTACGTCTATTGCCTGTATCTTCAGAAAGCAGAATACGTTTATCAAGTTACAACTCTTAATGAGTTTATCAATGAATCAGTTTATTCAACGATTTGCCATTTTTAACTTATAACCCCGTCAGTTATCATCTATAGGGCGTCAGCCTATCATTTACCTGCGCGATTTCAGGCAGCTCTTGATCGGATTGGCAGGTGTATACCTATGTATAGATCATATCATTGTAAGGGGTTCACATCCAGATAATAATGAGCCATTTAGTTTTATATAACTTTCATTTTCATTGTTATTGTGAACTAAATGAATTGCAAAGACGGGTACATATCAGCAGTGTTTCTACGCTCATTTTACAATACAAGAATGCATGTACTGAGTTTTAGCTCACATTTTCAAATTGTTTTTATGTTTTGCATTTTAGGTGATGAAGTATCACATGTTTCTCCATTTAGCAAGCCCTTTTGGAAGTCGTCAGATGCTCACAGTAGATTCAGCATAGCATGAATGTTGGAATCGACCTCAGGGTCAAGTTGGGTCTATATTTAATATACTTGTGTAGTGTGAAGTGCGAGTTAGCACATGATATGATTAGGTTGATTGTATTGAAGTTGAACTATCATAGACTTTGGTCTTAAAGAGTTTCAGTTTAATAGATATTGTGATTATGAGCATGAGTTGCAAGATTAAATGGTTTTACTGTGCCTTGTCCTTATCAGAATGTCAATAGCACCTTCTATCATTAAGTCTTCCGTTGTAGGTTTCCGTAAATCATGTCATTAATATTTTGGGGGCATTACATGTATGCCTTGTCCCTAAAGGACGATGGTAACACCCTAGCTGCATAACACTTTCTGCTAGCTCGAGTACTTATTAGAGCAGGTAACTAAAGGATAACTGGGATAGGGTGTTACACACTCAATAGATGATTAGGGTTTTAATATGAAAATAATTAGGATTCTAATTGGGTTGTTTATTTTGAAATCATTCGATCCATAGTCCCATGAAAATAGGCAACGTTGGACTCAGATGAGTCTTTGGTGCTTGAAAGAGGGAGAAGATGAGCTTCATTATTGACTATTCCATTCATGATGCTAGTTTGAATACACTTGGTAGGGATTAGTAAATGGTTTTCTGGTATTTTATGCTGCTAATTCTAACCTGAGCGCTTGAACGATCTAATTTCTCAATGATATCATTTATTGTTTGTTTCGATTCTTAAGAAGTTAACCCAAACTTGAAGTATGTTGGTCTACATTAAGTGATTAATTTAGTTCTGGTGGTCAAAAACGAGTTCGTTGTGGATATGATCCATACTTGCCGATTGCTACCTACAGCTGTACCATGCACTTGCTGTTTTAACTCAACACAAACTATTCTTCTATAAGCTTCTACGAACTGTCAAAAATTTAAACAATTAAATGAAAGTAGCAAATGAACTCTTTCCATACCTTTTCATTGGCTCAAACAAGGGGCTAAGCTCCTAAAAAATCTTACTAATGTGAATCAAGTACGACCAAGAGGCATTACAAGAGTCTCTAGTTAAAACCAAATATCTAAAACCTTATCAATGCTCAACTTCACAAGGCCATCTGCGCATTTATTAGATTCACGATAGCAATATTCAACCTTTGCACCCCATTATTCAGTAGTAATTAAATGTTCACTCCTGGGCGAAGAAAGAGTGAGGCGGTCCTTCTACATTAGTTCTCTTTATTATTTGAATACTACCTCAAAATTAAGTTGGATAATTGTTTGCTGTAAGCCAACTTCAGCCCAGGAAGTAAAGCAAGATCTTTGGCATTGAAAAATGCTATTGATATCTTAATAAACCATTGCCACCCAGTAGTCTGAGGTTGCCCCTTAAAGCTTCAACAACCTTAATTTTTACGAAACTCAGTAGAGGTATATCCAACCTAAACTGAATTTTAGTTCTTTCAATGATATTGATTCCTAAAGGCACTTCTAAACTCTTGAGAATTTCCTTTAACATTCATCTTGATAAAGTCCTAGAGCATGAAACGAAAGAAGCTAGGGTATTTAAAGCACCTTTTATTTCTCTATGTCAGCATATTTGTTTATAGGTGCAATGTTATCCATATCCATCTAGCATGAGTGCAATCTCTAAAACAAATGACATGTGTCCTCCGATATATGTATGCAAGTGGAGTAGTAGCAGTCATAACTAAGCCCCAATCCAACACAATTTATGCCTATTATATCCCATCAACCATTAAAAAATCTGATATGTTATTAGTGCTTTAGTATTCCAAATAGACTCCCATAATAGTTCTTGCTCTTGAATATTCTTTCTGGTAAAAGACAATGCTAATTTAATAGAAAACTCACCATGAGTATATTGCCTTTACAAACATACTAGTGGTCATTAACTTCCTTGGAGTCAGTGGCAAAACATGTCATTGCTTTGAGAATTTTAGGACGGGATTAGAAAATGATTCCCCTTTCTAGCCCTTATCATCATCCCAAAATATAAGAGGTAAAATCCTTTATGTCTCGGTCTATTTAAGGCTAATTGAGCGGAGTTTTGGGGGGCATTTTGGCTGGGGTCTTGAGCTAGACTTTCTTAGGTTAGCTTAGCTTTAAAATTCCCATTTAGGGTAATAATTTAGGGTATGTTACTACTAGTTTAGGTTAGATTAGTGTTAATTGGTGTTAAGATTAAATATTTTATTCATAAGTTTATAAAGCCTGAGTCTCTCATCTTCTTCTCTTTACTTTATGTTTTTATGCTTTGTTGAAACAATCATGTGTAAGGTTTTGATGATAACAACCCAAATGTACCAGTCAATATGCTATCATGCTATGCTTGAGTAGTGCGCTAGAATTGTGTGTTGAAATAGGTTGCAAACACCCTAGAGAACAGCTCGAAGAAGCGTGGAACAGCAAAGTGAATATGTATACACGACATCAAGGAGGTCAAAGGATCACAAGAGTCTTAGGCTTAATTACTGGTTTTATTTATCTAAATTCTTATTAATATGCCAATTAGAAGATCTTGACTTAACACTCACCTTGAAGGAATTTCTTGCGCTAACTCAGAACACTGCTCAGAATAGTTTGAACAATTAGGTCTGCAGTGCTCTGAGGGCAACGTATAAAACTCTTGTCCCAAAGATTTTCAATTGTTTTTCTACTGTCAAAATTCCTAACATATTTGGGATTGATTTTCTGATAATATTTTGTGTTACAAAGAGTCCTTCACCGAATAATATTATTTTCCTAAAAAGATACTATCAAAAGATTTTATCTTAGCCTTTAAGATATGATTTTCAAAAAAGATAATATTGAGAGATTCAATTCCGTTTGGAGTACTGATTATTCTTGAGAGTTATTGCTAAAATTCAAAACCTCCCATATACTTACGACACAAGTATTCCGTGGGTATATAATCTCTTGCCTCTTAACATTTTCATTCACTGTTTTTCAAGGAGCAAAATCGATTTTTCTGTGAGAAAATTTTTTGATTGAAAAACCTTCAAGAAGTGTGCTTAATTGAGTCATCTATATTGGCATAATAGGGATTGTATTGTATCTTACATTCAACTTATTTAGAAGCATTCAAAGTAAGGTGTTTTTCTATTCTCCTCTGTCATCAGTGAGATTAAAGTGTGTCCAAGTCTTGGGAGACTTTGGACGTGGTGTGTGGCTAGTTCTCAAGTGGAGGCTAGTTACGTGTTTGTAACGAGAGTCTCGGGGGAGACTAAGTTACGTGAGTGACGTAGTCACGTGTGAGTTACATGTGTAATGAATTCGGCCCGTGTTAGTAAAAGTGTTGCTGAAATCCTATTGAGGTAGGTCGTGATTTTTACACCTCAATTGGGTCAGAGGTGGTTTTCCATGTAAAAATATTGTGTCTACTTTCATATTTCCGCATTCAGTTTTATTTTGCCTCACTCCAAACACCTCTCCAAACAGTTCTCACGAGTGTTCTGAAACAAACGAAAAAGTTGGAAGACATAATTCACCCCCCTCTTGTGTCCTTGTGCGCTCATAATCTAACAAGTGGTATCAGAGAGGGTTCTCATAATTGGGTTAACACCTTGAGAGATCCTGAAAGAATGAGTGCACCATAAGGAATCTTAGAAGGTCAATCTGTGACCAGACCTCTATATTTCAGTGGACAACACTACAATTGGTTGAAAAATCGAATGGAGAACTATATCCAAGCTGAGGATTATGAGTTGTGAACGCTCATTGTGAATGGCCCTTACATTCCAGTGAAAGTCACGATTGATGGGAAGACTGTTTCTAAGGAGCTGAAGGAATTCGACTCAGACGACTTCAGGAAGATGGAGAAGAATGCCAAGGCCAAGAAACTGCTGTATTTTGGACTCGGACCTGACGAGTATACTCGCATCTTAGAGTGTGAATCCGCAAAGGAGATATAGAATGCTTTTCGGATAGCTCACGAAGGAACAAATCAAGTCGAGCAATCCAGAATCGAGCTATTGGTGAGGAAGTATGAGCAATTCGAGATGAGCAATAAAGAGACAGTTATAGACATGTATACTCGGTTTACCCATATCACTAATGAGTTAAAATTGTTAGAAAAATCCTTTACTACTGAAGAGTTGATAAGGAAGATCCTACGAATTTTACCTCAATCATGGGAATCAAAAGTCACTGCTATCCAAGAAGCCAGAAAGATGAATGAGATCTCCTTGGATGAGCTTATTAGGAATCTACAAACGTATGAACTAAGAAGAAATTCCCAGATGAAGGAAGAAGTGAAGAAAGACCGAGGACTGGTACTAAAAACTAGAGAAAGTGATAGCTTAGATTTTGATGAAGAAGGGATGGCCATGATCGCTTGTAAGTTCAAAAAATTCTTCAAAAAGGCCGAAAGCAAATACAAGAATGGCAATACCAACAAGGCTAAGAACAGCAATCGAGATTAGTTCTCATGATGCTTTAAGTATGGAAGGCAAGATCATGTTGTGAAGAATTGCCCCTTGCTGAAGGAAGAACAGGGGTCAGAACAGGTCTGAACCAGAGGCAAAAAAGATGCAGTTAACTAATGCTGAAAAACGGTTCACCAAGGCAATGATGGCAGCCTAGGGTGATACCTTAGAAGAAGAAGAGGACTGCCCAGATGGAGAGGAAGCAGTAGCTCTTATGGCCCGAAGTGAATCTGATTCAAATTCTGATTCGATCAAGAGTTTATCCTAACTTAAGGAAGAGGTACGTAATCTTAGCAAGGGGAAACTTGAAAAATTAGTTTTTACATTGATGGAAGAAAGTGAGATAGTAAATTCTGAAAATTGCATGCTTAAAAATACCTACTTAGGATTAGAAAAGGATGTTAAAAGAATGGAAAGGAAGAAGTAAGAACTTGGGCATATGAATGAGGTTCTCACTTGTGAAAAACTCAAAATTGATGAAAAAGTTCTTGTTTTATGTAATGAACTAGACACCCTTAAGGATCTTATGAACAAGAGAGAGGAAGTGTTCAACACTAATCTCTCAAGGCTGGAAAGTGAGTCCTTAAATCTAAAGCTTAATCTAGAATCCCAGATGAGTGAAAATAAACAGCTTCTTGAGAAAGTGCAAAAAGTTGAAACTAACCTTATTGAAAACAGGCAATAGAATAGTTCCTCAGAAGCGCTAATATGGCTAAGCACTCATCATAATCGAAACAGAAAGGGATTAGGCTTTGTGAATAGGCGTGTTACTAAGCCAATAGACAGGAACTATGTTGGTCTGCCAGAGAATATAATCTATTTTCATTGTGAAAAAACTGGTCATTATCGTTATGCTTGTTCTTTGAGAAAAAGGGCCATGGAAAGAAACTCATTATATGCTAAACAAATAAGGATCAGAAAAGATGAGTTAAATTCCATGTCCAAGAAAAGAATGGGACCCAAGTGGATCTGGGTTCCCAAGACTGACACTTAGCTGTTTTGCAGGCTAAAGTGAGAGGAGGCAACCAACTGTGGTACTTGGATAGTGGTTGCTCAAGGCATATGACTGGAAACAAATCAAATTTCCTCTCACTTACAGCCTTTGATGGAGGGAGAATGGCGTTTGGAAACGGCAAGCCTGGGACGATTGTTGATGTAGGTAAGATAGGTAAATCACTCTCCTACTCAATTGGTAATGTGTACCTAGTTGATGGGTTGCAGCATAACTTGTTAAGTGTGTCCCAATTATGTGATAAAGGTAATTATGTTGGATTTTCTTTGGATCAATGCTTGATTACCAATATCAAATCTGGAGAGGTTGTGTCGAGGGGGAAGCGACACAATAATGTGTATAAAGCATGTGTTCTTTCACTTTCCCAAAATCATTTGACTGGTTTAAGTGTTCTTGATGATGATGTTATGCTTTAGCACAAGAGACTAGGTCATGTTAGTCCCTCCTTGCTAAATAAACTTGTTTCTAAAGGCCTAGTAGTTGGTTTACCTTCCATCAAATACAATAATGACAAGGTATGCGATGCTTGTGCGAAAGGAAGGCAAACTAGAATCTCTTTCAAGCCAAAGAAGTATGTTAGCACTTCTCGACCTCTTGAGCTACTACATGTTGACTTATGTGGTCCTATGAGGATCATAAGTAGAGGCGAAAGAGGTATGTGTTTGTTGTAGTGGATGATTGCTCTCGTTTCACCTGGACTTTATTTCTAGCACCAAAAGATGAACCTTTGAAAAGTTTGTTGTGTTTCTTAAGAAAACTGAAAAGAGAGTAGGACACTCATTGATAAGTCTGAGGTCTGGCCATGGAAAAGAATTCAAAAATTCAAGCTTCATTGACTATTGAAATGCACATGGTATTGATCATAATTTTTCTGCCCCCAGAACACCCCAACGGAACGGGGTGGTGGAGCATAAAAATCGTACTCTGGAAGACATGACTAGGACTATGCTTGTTGCTAGTGGTCTTTCTAGACATTTTTGGGCAGAGGCATTGAACACAGCATGTTACATTATAAATAGATGCATGATCAGACCCCTTCTTAATAAGACTCCTCATGAACTTCTCAAAGGGCGAAAACCCGATATTAGGCACCCAAGAGTCTTTAGTGGCAAATGTTCTATGCATAATAATGGGAAGGAACCCTTGGGAAAGTTTGACCCTAGAAGTGATGAAGCCATATTATTAGGATACTCCTCACATAGTAAAGCTTACAAAGTGTTCAACAAAAGGATTCTAAGTGTTGAGGAAAGTGTGCATATATTATTTAATGAAACTAACTCCTTGGTTGAGAATGATGCACAAGATGAAGATTTCGAATTTGGCCTTGTAAGAAAAGACATTGGTAAGACTCATGAAAGTGAACCACACTCTGGAGCTGATAATATAGAAAGTGGGCAGGAAGTAGACCAATCAGGGGGAAGCACTATCAACCCTGATATGAACCAAAACCAGCTCATTCAACCTTAGTACCCTCATATTGATATGAGAACAAGCTCCAGACCTGATCCCAAACTTGTTTCTTCAAGCCACCAGGAGAGAGTGAAAAGCAGATCTGTAGATCCTTCCACTTCACGACCCTGGAAGCACCAGAGCCCACACCCCCTTGACCAAATTATATCTGATATTAATATAGGGGTGCAAACCAGATCTAAGCTCAAAAATTTTTGTACTTTTTATGCCTTTTTATCTAACATTGAGCCTAAGAATGTTCATAAAGCCCTTGCAGATTCTGACTGGGTTATAGCCATACAAGAGGAGCTTCATCAGTTCGAAAGGAACAAGGTTTGGTACCTTGAACCACGGCCTAAAGATAGATCAATAATTGGAACCAGTGCGTGTTCAAGAACAAGTTGGATGAGTTCAGAATAGTCACTCAGAACAAGGCCAGGCTGGTGGTCCAAGGTTATAATCAAGAAGAAGGGATCGATTATGAGGAAACATTTGCACCTGTAGCAAGAATAGATGCCATTCGCATCTTGGTAGCCTTTGCAGCATACATGGAGATCAAGTTGTACTAAATAAATGTCAAGAGTGCATTTCTCAATGGATATCTTAAAGAAGATGTATATGTAAAATAACCCCCTGGTTTTGAAATCATGATTTTCCTAACCATGTGTTCAAACTTGACAAAGCACTTTATGGTCTAAAACAAGCTCCTAGAGCTTGGTATGAACGTTTGTCAAGTTTCTTAATTGATAATGATTTTTAAAGAGGCAAAGTTGATAATACCTTGTTCTCAAATCTAAGGGCGAACATTTATTGATTGTACAAGTATATGTCAATGACATTACATTTGGTGCAATTAACAATGATTTATGTGATGAATTTTCAAATTTGATGGGGAGTGAGTTTGAGATGAGCACGATGGGTGAGCTTAATTTTTTCTTAGGCTTGGAAATTAAGCAAACCTCAAGCGAAACTATGATACACCAACAAAAATATGTCAAGGAGCTACTTAAGTGATTTGGGATGGAATCGGCTAAGCCCATGGACACTCCCATCTCTCCTTCAACCAGGTTATGATGGATGATGGAAATTCTTCAGTTAATGGAAAATCATATAGGGGCATGATAGGGTCACTCCTATACCTAACCCCCAGTAGACCTGACATTGTTTTTGGTGTTGGTTTGTGTGCCTGTTTTCAGTCAAATCCAAAAGAAACACATTTGAAAGCTGCAAAATGGATTTTTAGATATTTGAAACACGCCTCTAATTTAGCGCTATGGTATCCACGAGGATGCAACTTTGACCTCATTGGGTACGCAGATGCTGATTATGCTGGATTTCTAATTGACAAAAAAAAGCACCTCAGGTATGGCTACTTTTCTTGGACCCTATTTGGTCTCTTGGTCTACAAAGAAATAGCACACAATTGCCATGTCCACAGCAGAAGCTGAGAATGTAGCGGCTGCTTCTTGTTGTGCTCAATTGCTGTAGATATAGCAACAACTCAAGGACTTTGGTGTTGACACGGGATGCATTCCCATATTCTGTGATAACACAAGTGCAATTAACATTGCCAAGAACCCGCGTCAACATAAAAGGACTAAGCATATTGATGTTCACCATCACTTTTTAAGAGACAATGTAGAAAAGGGCTTGATTTCAATGAATTTTTGTGCCACTGACAAACAAATTACTGATATTATTACCAAGGCACTGAGTAGAGAACAGTTTAAGAGGAATAGACTTGAATTAGGTATGATTAAGAGAACGTGAGAGTGCTTCATCAACTCCTAATTATTGACTAGTAAGGTTTTGAGACCAAATAAATTGATTCAATGGATGCATTCAATTTTCTGTACTGTTATTAGCATATGTGTGGAATGTGACATGCTGACAGTCATTGAGGTCTAATGTTATTGCCCTTACTGTCCTTTGTTACCGAACATATAGCAGTCAAAATAGGCGCTAAGAATAGGTCTGACCATTATTTGTATCATGTGCTAATCAAGTTACCATAATTTAAAGTGTATTGGAAATTGGATTTATTACGCCTAATCTATAATCTGTAGGTTTTCCCAAGGTGTAATAATATCTTTCATGCAAAATCCTTTCTCTCTCCAAAACTGGCGGCCGAAAAGATCATTACAGATCTTTACTTTATTTTTCGGTCAATTCATTTTAAACCTTCCCTATCTTCTTAAACCACCTTCCCTCCTCCCCTCAAGAACCCGACCTTCCTCTTCTTCCTAAACCCACTAAACCTTAACCTCTTCCTTCACTAGCTCTTCCAACGGCATGCACCCATGGCAGTGGCGCATCCTCTGGTCACAAGGTGCGTCACCCAAGCTCACTTCGGGCCAAGAAATCAAGAAAAAGGGGAGAAAAATTACTAAACATACTCATGGCGCCACCAACGTCGCCGGCGAAAGCTACCCCTGTGCCCACTTATGGTATTTCTCTCTTCATCTTTCAGTTCTTGAAAAGTATCGATTTGAGGTAAGTAGGAGTCAATCTTGATGATATACCCCCTGTCAAACCGGTCTTGGGATGGGAATTGGTATTATATGAACCCGGTGTGACCGAGTCAAAATCAACTAAAATGATTGAGGAGTCTGTGTTTGTTGACGAAAAGCCCTTCTTGAATGATGCTCCCGTATGTGCCATTGATGAGGATGAACCCCTTATACGGTTCAAGCGCACCGTGAAAACAACCCACCAAACATCAACCAAACCGGCTATCAAGCACCGAATAAAGACCACAACCACACCCAATGTGCCTCTTACCACATCTATGCGGCGGCCTCGAACTCAAAGTTCAGGTCCTGCCATCTCATCGAGCCTACCTGAGGACAAGATTGAAAGGTCTATATGGAAACCCAAACCAACTCCTCAAACTACCAAACCACTCCTCAAAACACCTGTTAAACCAACAGCCAAAACACCTCCCACACCTGTTTCCACCAAGAAACCTGCGCTGAAACGGGGATCTCTAGAACAGGCATTCGATCTGGGTGAAGAAAGTGATGAACCATAGAAAAAGGAACCTAGAAAAACCATGACACTGGGTAAAGGTACAGACACTTTCTTCAGAAAACTGTGGTTAGAGGAAAAATGATTAAGGTATCATACTTTCAGGAACAGGGACTGGGAGTGTTCCTAGAAAAATTGAAGGCCAATGGTTGGTTAGATTTGTTTACAAACACTCAATGGGGCTGTTCTATACCTGAATTGGCTGAATTCTATGCCAATTGTGTTGTCGCTAGTGGGATAGTGACAAGCTCAGTTAATGGTCATGAGCTATGCTTTGATGCTGATAACTTAGGAGATTAGCTTGGGGTGCCATCCAAGGGGTTTGATGTGTATGTGCGTGAGGATAAGAGCGTACTAGGTGATGAACGACTGTTGGAATTAACCCGAAAGCTAGCCCAACAACCTGATTTGACTGCTCCCCGGTCTGTGCGAAGGGGGAAAATGGTGCCTTTGCATAGGCTATTGTTCTGATTTGTGATTAAGAATGTGATTCCCTGAGGTCAGGGACGTAATCTTGCGGACCCCATGGATATGTGTTATACAAACCTACTAGATCAGGGGGAGCAAATTAATCTACCCGCCATCATGATTAGTCATATTGCACGTATTATAAACACCTCTAAGAGTCATGATATAGGCTATGGCTTCTTTATGACTTCAGTTTTTGAGACACTTGGGATTCCCTTACAAAAGAGAGTGGGATTTCAGGTCACAGACGAGATAGGGAGCAACACTTTGCTTGGGTGTGGGTTCACAGTAAAGAAGAGTGATGGTACAGTGTTAGAACACGAACCCAAAACACTCTTTGACCCTGGTCCCAATCCTGTTCCCAGTGAGGCTGCCTCTTCTAGTACATCCATGGTTGAGGCACTAGTACAGGACCAGCTCCATCTGAAGGAGGAGATTGCTGAAGTGAAGCACGCACTCAGTGAAGAAAAGGCCTTGAATGCACAACGCCATGAGGATATTCTACATGCTCTTTCTGCCTTCACGGCCAAATTTGCTCCTCCCTCTCCGTCTCCCTGATTTACCCTTATTCTCAGCCCTGATTCTTGTCATGTTTTCAATAACACTGTTTTCTTCTTTGTTCGGATAAACTTGATTTTGCTTGTGATTGACAATGGTTATGTCTGATTTTAGCTGGGTTTGGTTTATGCTATGCCTTTGCCTGCTAATGCTGTTATGTGTTTTTGTGTGACTGGGATGACCAATATCATTATGTATCATATACTTGACTTGTATCACTATTATTTTTCCTCATTACTCGTGGTGGTGGGTGCATCCATACTGAATTTATGTAGATGGTTCCCTCGACCTTTTCGATGATGTCAAAAGGGGGAAGATAATTATGACCATACTTTGATTGGTCTGCCTATTTTAAGCTCTGATTCTTACTCTTATGTTATCTCGTGTGTGCATTGGACTCCTTAAATTACTATTTTGGCACCAATGTTCTTGCCCTTTACTCTATCCCACTTTGATGGTCATTTGGTTTGTCATCATAAAAATGGGGGAATTTGTTGAAATAATCATATGTAAAGTTTTGATGATAACAACCCAAATATACCAGTCAATATGCTATCATGCTATGCTTGAGTAGTGTGCTAGAATTGTTTGTTGAGACAGGTTGCAAACACCTTGGAGAACAGTTCGAAGAAGCGTGGAACATCAAAGTGAATATGTATGCACGACAACAAGGAGGTCAAAGGATCACAAGAGTCTTAGGGCTAATTACCGGTTGTACTCATCTAGATTCTTATTAATATGCTAATTAGAAGATCTTGACTTAACAGTCACCTTGAAGGAATTTCATGCGCTAACTCAGAACACTGCTCAGAACAGTTTGAACAATCAGGTTTGTAGTGTTCTGAGGGCAACGTATAAAACTCTTGTCCCAAAGATTGTCAAGTGTTTTTCTACTGTCAAAATTCCTAACATATTTGGAATTGATTTTCTAATAATATTTTGTCTTACAAAGAGTCCTTCACTGAATAATATTGTTTTCCTAAAAAGACACTATCAAAAGATTTTATCTTAGCCTTTAAGATATGATTTCCAAAAAAAATAATGTTAAGAGATTCAATTCCATTTGGAATATTGATTATTTTTTAGAGTTATTACTAAAATCCAAAACCTCCCATATACTTGCACCACAAGTATTCCGTGGGTATATAATCTCTTGCCTCTCAACGTTTTCATTCACGGTTTTTCGAGGAGCAAAATCGAGTTTTCTATGAGAAAATTTTCTGATTGAAAAACCTTCAAGAATTGTGCTAAATTGAGTCATCTATATTGGCATAATAGGGATTGTATTGTACCTTACATTTAGCTTATTTAGAAGCATTCACAGTAAGGCATTTTTCTATTCCCCTCTGTCATCAGTGAGATTAAAGTGTGTCCAAGTCTTGGGAGACTTCGAACGTAGTCTGTGGATAGTTCTCAAGTGGAGGCTAGTTACGTGTTTGTAACGAGGGTCTCGGGGGAGACTAAGTTACGTGTGTGACATAGTCATGTGTGGGTTACATGTGTAACAAATTCGGCCCAGGTTAGTAAAAGTGTTGCGAAAATCCTACTGAGATAGGTCGTGGTTTTTACACCTCAATTGGGTCAGAGGTGGTTTTTCATATAAAAATATTATGTCTACTTTTATATTTCCGCATTCAGTTTTATTTTACCTCACTCCAAACACCTCTCCAAACAGTTTTCACGAGTGTTCTGAAACAAATGAAAAAGTTGGAAGACACAATTCACCCCCTCTTGTGTCGTTGTGCGCTTATAATCTAACATGCTTGTTTGGCTTGTTTGATTGGTGGTAATCAGTGATGTAAGGCAATTAAAATGATAGAGTTAGTTATATTGCCATGTTTGGTTGCTTAAATACCCATGTAATCAAAATTACCTTGCAATAAAAATGGCATATAAAGCTGTAATAGAAATAACATAGGCCTCCCGTGAACAATCTCCATTACATTTCCTGAGGTAATTAAAATTTTGGCTTGGCCCAATAGATATCTTCTCACTCTCAAAGAAAAAAAATTGACACTCAAAACCCTCTAGCATCAACCTCTATGCACCCCCCTCTCTAGAGCCACCATACACGTCATGTCGCTGCGATTACTGTTACCTTTTTAAGTTCCTTCTCCAGATGATTTCCATCATCTTCTCAGTACGATTTGGTGAGTTCTCTATGTAATTTTGGCTTTTGATTTATCTGTCATTTACTTAAATCAATAAGATATATGAATTTGATGCTTTAGTGTGGAGTAATTTTGATGATAAAGTAAAGCAATTGGTGGAATTAGTGTTTCGTTTTTGAGGAATTTTAGTGGAGTTTGGCTTAGTTGTGCTGTGTGGTTTTTTTCCTCGGTGGTTCTAGATCTCAAATTGCTTGTTTTTTCTTTGCTTTCTTGCTTTAGCTCAATGATTTTCTGGAAATTTGTTTAGAGATTCGAGGTTCTATGGTGTTAATTTCAAGTTTTTCATGTCTAGAGTTTTGGTAGATCTATTTGGCTATACAAGAAGTCGAAGTTGCTATTGTTGGTGTAAGCTTCTTCTCTTCATATCAACTTTTTGTAGTTGTATGTCATAATAGAAGATCAATTCTTCTATGCTATTTTTAGTCTTTTGCACCCAAACCCAATTTAGTTACATAATATTGACCGGCCCAACCATCTTGTTGCAAGTAGAGACTCCTGTTTTCTATTCTTTTAATTGATTATGAAGACCAACACGGTTGTCTCTACTAGCTGGTAAGGGTTGGATTGCAAATTAGGAATGGTGGATGATGAAGCTTGTTTGTTAAAATTAGCCCAAAATACTTAGAATGCTGAGGCAGCTTTGATTGTGATATAGATATAGCCTAACAAATGAGTAGGGTCTATAATTTATTGTGAATCCAAAATATCATTGTAAATGCAAATGTTGTTTTATATTC
>JAKOGI010001956.1:154953-159509 GCA_029747015.1 Carnegiea gigantea
ACACACCTATGCTGCTTTTCCACTACCTCCTTTTCCCCCCACGCTATATGAAGTAGATAATCTATACATGAGGTATAATTGTGCCTATACTGATGTAGTTGCAGCACCCTTTGTGTAATCTGCCTTTTGATCTCCTTCAAAACCTCCTGGCTAGGGTAAACCTTGCTGCTAAAGATCTTTCTGTTTCTAGCAAGCCATATGTTATAGATCGCTGCATTTACCATAGCATAAATCAGGCCTCTCATTTTCCTTGGCTTCTTCTGCTTGTTGAGGAAATTGATGAAAGCCTCAATTCCATCAAGTTGTAATTGTACATTCCATTCTAAGAGGAGCACAGCCCAGATATCCTTGGTATATTTGCATTCAAAGAGTAGGTGATCTTGTGTTTCACTACTTTGCTGGCACATCCCACATTTAGTGGATATCAAATGTGTGAACCTTCCTATCCTGTGAAGCACTAGTAGCTTCTGATGCATAAACATCCAGGCAGTAAGAGAATGTCTTAGTATGCTCATTCTGGTCCATACCACTTTTGCCTAATTTAGATTGCTAGATGCTTGAATCAGCCATGTATATCCTTATTTGATAGTATACTCACTTTTAGGATATGGCATGAATCTTTCTCTTACTTTCAATAACTTCTTCCAATACCAGCTTATGTCACTCTTATGGGTGTAATCCCACCATTCCCTCCCTTTTATGTATCTCCCATGAACCCATTTGACCCATAAACTATCTTTTTTCTTAGCTATGGCTCAAACTAGTTTTGCTACATAGGCTATGTTCCAAAGATTCAGGTTTTTCACCCCTAGCCCCCCTTGCTTCTTTGGGGTGCAGATTGTGTCCTATACCACATAGGGAGTTCTTTTGTAATTCTCACTTCCCCCCTATAAGAAGTTTCTGTAAATTTTGGTAACCTGAGTAATTACCTCCTATGGGAGGATGAAGACCTGAGCCCAAAAATTAAACATCCCAAATAGGACTGTGTTGATTAAAACCATCCTCCCTGCAAATGATAAATGCCTCGATGACCAAACCAGTATTTTTACAATAATCTTTTCTACTACTAGAAGTCGACATTCCCCTTTTGTGAGCCTGCTAGCAGTAATAGGCATCCCCAAGTACTTGAATGAAGCTGTCCCACTGTAAAACCTGTAATTTCCATACATTCTTGATGGATTTGAGTACACTCCCCACCAAAGACAATTCTGGACTTCTCCATGTTTGCTTTAAGCCCTGACCAGTGAGTGAAATTCTGAAAAGCCCTCATCAGGATCTGAAGGGAGTGGGGATGGGCCTTACAAAAGATGATTAAATCATTTGCAAACATGAGATAAGTTAGGCCCAACCTCTTACAATGAGGGTGAAATGCAAACCCTTGTTGTAAGCTAGCTTTTTTGAACAGTCTAGAGAGGTATTCCATTGTCAAGACAAACAGTAGTGGGGAGAGAGGATCTCCTTGTTTCAATCCTCTCTTGCCTTTAAAAAACTCACCCTGTTGTCCATTAATGCTGATTGCAAACTACACTGAAGAAATGCACCTCATGACCCATTGTATAAAAAGAGGTGGAAATTTAAGAGCAGTGAGGAGCTCTTTGATAAAGTCCTAGTTGATAGAGTCAAAGGCCTTATGTAAATCAACCTTCATAATACAGCTGGGGGGGATATGTTTTCTGTTGTAACCTCTAGCCAAATCTTGGCAAAGCATCACATTAAACAACAACTCTCTACCTCTAACAAAAGCTCCTTGCCCTTTATCAATAATGTGAGGTAAAACCTCCTTAAGCCTGCTGCATATGAGCTTTGTAATGCATTTATAAATGACATTACAGCAAGAGATTGGCCTAAAGTCATGTGACTTTTCAAGGTTAATGATTTTTAGCAGCAAGATGAGCTTGGTCTGTCCATAAAAGTCTGGTAGATGCCCCTTGAGAAGAATTCATTAATAGCATTACATACCAATGGGCCATTGTCTTCCCAACATGCTTTGTAAAACCCACTACTGAACCCATCTGGGCCTGGAGACTTGTGATTAGGAATGGAGAAGAGCACATTCTTAATATCTATGTCCTTAAAAGGCTTACAGAGTTGTAATTGTTGTTCAATTGCTAGGGATGACCCTTCCTCTATTACCAAGGGGTCAACACAATTTCTGTGGCATTCCTTCTTTCCCAATAACTCTTAGAACCTGGTCATGACCTTTGATACTGCCTCAAATCCTTCCACCCTTTGGTCATTAATGTGTCTTATGTGAAAGATGCTTGTCATTGCCTTCCTTTGTTTAATTATGGCCACGAACATTCTTGTGCATTCATCCCCTAACCCAATCCATTCAGCTTTGCTCTGCTGTTGTATGAGAGAGATTGCTGAGTGGTTGATTGAGATATACAGATCCCTGCTTTATGATTCTTTTTAAAGAAGCTTTGTGTTATGAGGGTCATTATGCAAAAGGGATTGTATCTGTATGAGGTGTGCATAAATATCGGCATATTTGCTTCTGTTTAGCTGTTTAAGGGGATGTTTCAAACTGCTTAGTACCTGTTGAAGTACTTTCAGTTGTGGTCCATTATGGGGTTGAGCCAGCCTGTGCTTAATAATATCCTTAAACCCCTTATCCTTAGTCCACATATCACAGAAAAGGAATGTGCTCTTGGGTTAGGGAGAGGGGGAAAACTAAGGATGACAGAGGTGTGATCTGACAGGCCCTGTGCCATTATATACACATGTGTATATGCAAATGCTTCATACCAGAGCTCATTATGGAGGGATCTATTAATTTTTAACCATATTATCTTATTAGTCCAAGTGAAGAAGGCCCCTTCATAGCTGAATTCTTGCAGGTTGCTTTGTTGGATGCATTCTGCAAACTCCTTTGTTTCTCCATCAGTGAAATCAACCCCTCTATTGTTTCCCCTTGGTGAAGAACTGAGTTGAAATCCCCAAGTACACTCCAAGGTTCCTCTAGTGATTGGGATATTGCCTTAATGTTGTCCCAAAGGGGAAGTCTTTGCTCCTGTAAGTTTCTCCCATAGACAAATGTGATAAAAAATTTCTTGTTTGTGGAAAGCTGAACTGCCTCACCATGAATTAGTTGGTTATTCATTTGCAGCATATTAAAATGATATTCCCTTGGGTGCCAGTTGATAATAATTCTGCCTCTGTCAGTGTCATTTGCATTATGAATCTAATTCCAGTTTAGGCATATTCTCCCTGTCACCTGTGCAATATTATGAGCCTGTACTTTTGTTTCCAAGAAACCTACCAAACCTACTTGCTGTTGCTGTAAGAAGATCTTAATGTCTTCTTGCTTATTGGGGCCATTCATGCCCTTCACATTCCAGCTTAAAATTCTATCCATTTGGGGCATGACCCCTCTCCCCCCCCTTTGCTTGGTCTCCCTCCTCCTCTAGCAGTACACTAAATGTGTTGGCAATCAGCTTCTCAATTGTAGGTGCTAGGGAACCTTCTCCCTCACTTCTGGTGTATTGATGTCTCATGATATGCTTTATAGCTGGCTGAAAGCCTTCCTCACCACCTGGCTCATTCTCTTCTGGCTGTTGTTGCTGTTCCTGAGATGAAACCTGTGTTTTGGCTCTCCATTCGTGTCTCTGGGATACAAGTTTTTTGCAATTCTCTTGTGTGTGTCCAAACATTCTGCAGTGTGAGCATTTGATTGGCCTCCACTCATACATAACCTTTTGTCTGATAATCACATCTCTCTCATTTGTAAGTTCAATGTACTTTGGGAAGTGACCCTCTAATGGCATTCCACCAGCAGTCGTGCATACTTCAGCATGGATTTCTCTTTTGTGTACTTATCCGTTTTCAATGGGATGCCAAGTATGCTTCCTATCTTACTGAGGCTTTGCATGCCCCAGTATTTAATGTTCAGTTCAGGAAGTCGTATCCAGATTCGCAGGGAGGCAATGGTATCAATGTTTATGTCCATTTCAGGGTTCCACACTTTCACTATAAATGGTTTCAGGTCAAAATGATAGAGACCCTTTTGAGCTACTAACATTGCATCTTGGTGTTCAATAAATCTCACTAGGTAAAGACCTTTTTTAATCAACAACACCTTATCAATCTCATACCCTACCTAGATTCTTCTGACAAACCAAGCAAGCACCTCATATGGAGGATTTGCCCCTAGTACACAGCAAAGTACTGCATTTTGCCAGCAAGCTATTTCACTCGCAACATCTTCTTCAACCAATTTAGCATATTTGGCCCCATTTATTTCAGTAATAGGTATGAATTCAAGTGCAGTACCTTCATTGGGAAGCACCATTGATTTATATAAGGGAGAAACCCCACTCGGGGTGAGTTCACCACTTGGTATTGTTCCATTCAATTGCTGGGGAGAGCTGGCGGAAACCTCCAAATTATGACCTCTAATTGGATTCTCAGCTTCATACGCCTAGGGCAGCTTAACAATCTCCTTTGTTTGCTCATGTATAACCCTAGCTATGCCCCTTCTTCCTCCTCTGGCCATGGCGCCCAGAGATCTCCAGGTTTACAGAGAAAGAAGAAAGATATATATATATATATATACA
>JAKOGI010001957.1:2500-62500 GCA_029747015.1 Carnegiea gigantea
CCAATCCTCTTTGAGCATTTACTCACTCTATTTATGCGTCGAGGGCAAATCACATAGAAGAGGGGCAAACGAGTTGGCATAGAAAATCATATTAAGCTCATTTCAAAACGAACACAGACCTTCAATTATGTAAACATTATCTATGTCGTGGCCAACAACTCTATATATATGCATTGCTATGAATCGACATCTAAATGTATGACAACTATGCCATAATAAATCAAGGTCCTATATGAGCAGTCAATTGGCTCAAGTTAATTTTAAAGCATGATGTCAAATCACTTTAGGAAGTCGGTTAACCTGGAAGCTTCTATCACATGTAGAGTAATAAGGGCATCACACAACATTACGTAGCATCACCTTAGTACAATGACATCGCATAGGATCAAAAACTCAACATTCTCCTACCCAAGAATCATAACGACAAGAATCAGTCTAGCATGTATATGGCAAGCACTTCCAAGTTCCAAGAGGATAACGTATACAACTACAAATTGTCAAGCAGAGGGGGAACTTGGTGAGGCTATATAACAAGAATGTGGGTTGGTTCACAGTAAAAGTTTAGTATATGCTTAGACATCAGCTGCTCGAGGGAGGCAAGAAAATTGATTTCTTGGTTGGAATAGGTTTGGCACACAATCTACCTGCTTGATAATGCCTTAATATAGGTTAACTACCATTTCATGAGAGTCTAACTACCAAGGTAAGATGGTTTTCCATGGGCATTGTCACCAGGAAGCTTGTAGTTTTCATAGGGAAGGAAGTCCACTAAGTAGTCAATTAGGGCTCCTACGTAAACAACTCAAACAATTGCATTTACCAAAGCCAGAGATTTCTAACCTGAATACATAGCCAAAAAGACAAGCAAACAAGATAATCACAATAGTTTTAATAGTGGTAAGACCTGCCCTAGTTTATTATATTGAATCGATTATAATTAAATCAAGAACATGCAGGTGGCGTAATATATTCATAGCCATGTAAACGTTCACACTAGTTTCGAAGAATAGTAGTGGTAACATGTAAAATGGTATCATGCCCAGCTGCAAGACGATCAGAATGGAGGGAAGGCCAAGCACGATAACCAAGGTATAGTGAGACAGCAATGGTAACAGCATAATGGCTAACAGGGCACAACTCTAAGGTTCCTCATAAAAACTAACACATATTACATAAAACTCATCGCACAAAACACAATACAGGATAGCTCAGCCACGTTATCCTAAGGCACTTGGTTGAATCATGTCAACGATTATCTTACACACCTATTCATATCCCTTAAAGTCACGCATCATGGTTACACTAGCATGCTATATGGTGTAGCATAGAATGCACAAGGACATATAATTGTGAAAGTAAACCCCTTAAGGTCACCACATCATGCATCAAGCGCATGTGTATATAGCTATTCAAACAATATCAAGAGATAATAGAACTTATGCAGTGCAAGTAATGACTTAGAGATCATACAAGAAATGGTTCACACAGGTTAAATCATTTAACTAGTTCAGCCATTTGCCTAGCTAAATTCAAGATAAGTAACTCCAATGAAGTGTATTTACTATACTATTCATTTATAAAACACATAACTGATCATGCATGACGAATTTAAATAACTATATAAGCTTTTATGGGCTTTAGATTTGTTGTAACCCGACCCTAACCCATATTTATTTATTTAAATCATCTTTATTTATTTCATTAATCATGTTTATTCATTTACTTTATTATGTTTATTAACCTAATCACTCATGGTTATTTGCTTAACCAAATCATGTTTATTAAATTCAATTACACTCAATTTATTTATTCAACGAATTCCATTATGTTATTTAAATTTTCCACCTTCATTTATCGTATTTAATTATCCTGATTGGGAGATATTTCATTTTGAGTACCACTTTGCAACTCAAGTTTCATTGATTGTTAATTCGAGTTTCGTTAATTGATTAAATATCGGGTGAATCGATATTAGGCCTCGGTGAGTATAAATTAGTGATTAATTATTTTCTTACCTTCGGTAAACTTTAATCCCAAGCAATACAAAATTTCATTTTTGTTCAACACTCCAAATAATTTTTCGAGCCCGAACTTAACTTGTTGGGCCCAAAACAAAAGCCTAAAACCTTGCTAACTTTGTTATTTCACTAAGTACTCATTTTAGCACCTAATTTTAATTAGCAAAAAGCTACTTTTTTGGTCGAAAATTTCAGCCACATGTTGCTAATACTTGAGAATTTCCAGCCACAAAGAATTCAGCAAAAAAATAAGAACCCATCTCTCTATTTCCTCTCTCCTCTCCACGGTCTTCAGGTAGAAAATAGGGGCAGCTGTACCGCTAGTTCTGGTGGTTCCGGCCACTTTTTTGGCCACCTCCCAGCTACCCTGAGTTTCCCTTGCTGCTAGCTATCACGTCCAACCACTCAAATCACTCAAAAGAGCCTCCTTCTCTCTCTAATTCAAGCCTAAAGTGAGGTTTGTCCCAAAACCCTAACTTGTTTTATCTTAAGTTTTATGGCTGTTTTATTTATGGGCTATGTTTCGATGATCAAATTGATAGTTATTGTGCAATTTTTATTGAGTTTAGAGATGTTTGGAGTCATGGGTATTTGATCAAGAGCATGATTTTCATGATTTTGTATTTGTTTAAATGCCACTGTCAAAAATTCTGAGAATTACACGATAGTCCAAAAATTCTGAAATTTTTACTGTACCTTCTCTATATTATTTGCGATTTGCTGGCAAGATTTTATGAATTTTGGAAGTGTAATCAGTGAGTTATGGAATTTTGAAGAAAAATGCCTTGTTTTGGATATGAATTATGTAATTATGCCTTAATGAAGTTGTTTAGAGTTTGGATATGTATATGAGGCCTTAAATGATCTTTTTATATCTTATTGTGGTTATTTGAAATGATTTCAAGTGAGTTTTATGTGAACAAAAAAAGGGAAAGTTAAATCAGTGAAGGGTTGGATTTTCAGGAAATTAGGGCTGAATTTGGGATTAAACTGGTAATGAATGGTCCAGCCAAAAATTATGCATTTTGGTGGGTATATAGTTCAGTGTGTTAGCTTTAAAATGCCTCTTGAGTGCCTTAATCCGAGGTCTGTGGAAAATGTTATGGTCATTTTATCAAAACTGTGCAGATTGGACTAAAAACTGATACACTTGTATTTTAGCCCCATTTTGGGAATCCTATTGTGGGAATCACATGTTGTCTTGTAAATGAACGCTTTTAGGGACTACTTAATCTTTTCATATTGGGGTTTTAAGTCTCCATTTGAGGTCTAGAATAAAAGTTATGAATTTTTGAAATGAACTAACCTGTTTGGGTGTAAATCAGGTTGTTATTGCAATTTCTATGCAGTGTATACTTGGATGAAAATTCTAAAAATTTTACTGTAGATTATCCATATTATTTTTGAATTTCTATAAGATTTCATGAATTTCAGTTGAGTAATTGGAATTTGGTGATTTTTAGAAGCATTTTGAATAAATGTGTAAAGAGCATGCACTCATTTCGATCAGGCACTCATTTTGATCATTTTGGTGATTGACTGAGATTGATCATGCACTCATTTTGTGTATTTTGGGTCAAGCACGGTCATTTAAGGGGGACACAAATATTCATAGACTTTCATGGAGCTTTTAGCCTGATTAATGAGAAGTAAGAAGACAAATATACAAATTAGGAGTTTGTTTATAAGCTGTGAATCATTTATGGATTTTACAAAGAAAATACCAAGTTTAGTTAGCTTAATAACTTCTATTGAATTTAATGACTCATTTGGGGTGGAATTCTACATCTAATGGATTTATACATGAATTATGAGTAGTGGGGAGAATTATAACTGAGAAACCATATTTATCGGACCAAGTTATTGCAGTTTATATTATTTTGAACCAAGATATATCTCTCTTGGCCGCAAACCTTTATTACTTACTCAATTCAGAATATATCAAATGTATTTATCAAGCTAATCTGGTGTACTCGCTGTTATCTTGCACCAAGTTATGCAGCTGCAAGCCCTAAACCCATATCAGTAACCTATTTCAGAAAAGGCCATAACCACTCTCTCAATTGTCACCATCAAGGCCTTTTCCCTTTTAATCTCATTTATCTCATTGTGGACTATTTTACTTTCATTTACTTTATGTCAAATTTAATTGCTTTCATCAATTCAATTTTGAAGCTATATTGGAATACACAAGTTATGTATACCATTTAATTATTCAATTTTTGTTACACATACTTTTACTTACTCAATTATACGAGTACGGATAATTTACTGACTATACATGCTTACAATGACATTTGTGAAACAGAGTTGAGGCCTAGATATCGTTCCCCATTATGCATAAGTGTTATCTAGTTAGAACATATTTATCAAGTCAGATGACATTTATGAAACAGCTGACTTGTATCAAGTCAAATGACATTTTTTTGAAGACTCAAGGTGCGTCCATTGCCTGTATCTTCAGGAAGCAGATCATGTTTATCAAGTTACAACTCTTAATGAGTTTATCAATGAATCAGTTTATATAGTGATTTGTCATCTATCATCTATAGGGCGTCAGCCCATCATTTACCCGTGCAGCTTCAGGCCAACTCTTGATCGGACTGGCAAGTGTACACTTATGTATAGATCATATCAGTGCAAGGGATTCACATCCAGATAAGAATGAGCAATTCAATTTCATATTACTTTCATTTTTATTGTTATTGCCTACTAAATGAATTGTAAAGACGGGTGCCCATCAACAGTATTTCTACTCTCATTTTACAATACAGGAATGCATGTACTGAGTTTTTGCTCATGTTTTCGAATTGTTTTCATGTTTTTCATTTTAGGTGATGAAGTATCACATATTTCTTCTTTTAGCAAGCCATTTTGAAAGTCATCAGATGCTCACAGTGGATTCAGCATAGCACGAGTGTTGGGATCAACCTCAAGGTCTATATTCAATATACATGTGTGTAGTGCGGAGCGCGAGTTAGCACATGGTATGATTAAGTAAATGACATGGAAGTGAGCTATTATGGACTTTGGTTAGAAAGTTCATCAGTTTAATAGAGTTTATGATTGTGATCATGAGCGGCAGGATTCAATGGTTCAGTCAGCCTTGTCCTTATCAGGACGGCGGTAGTGCCTTCGTTTACTGAGTCTTCCACTGCAATTTTCAGTAATCATGTCATTAGTATTTTGGGGGCATTACAGATTTAGTATCAGAGCTAAGGTTTAAGGGCCACTGTGAGCTATCAAGTGTTTATAAGTTAGCTATCGAGGTGTGTATGAGTTATGTTGGACCCAGTAAATGAGCTATTACTTGTAAGTTCATATGTATGGGCATATATGGAGAAATCATTTTTATTTGGGTGACTCAATCATTTGTTAATATCATGAGATTCAAGCATGAGCAAAGTGGACTGTGGAACCATTTGGGTCACCTATTAGTGAGGCATGTTTTCATTTATCTGGGAGTTATATTGCATGTTTTATTTCTCTTATTTGTTTAAACTTCTGTAATCGTGTACTCCGGGTGTGTAACCCGTTGAGTTATGAACTCCGGCGTGTGGCCGTTGAGCTATTGAAGTATTTCTCTCCATTTCTATTTGCTTAAACTTCTGTAATCGTGCACTCCGGGTGTGTAATCTGGCGTGTGGCCGTTGAGCTGTTGAAGTATTTCTCTCCATTTTAGGTATCTATTGTAAGGCTTTAAGCCTGGATTTTAATCAGTTTGTAGGCGGAACTCTGTCTGTTTTGCCGCAGGATTTGAGAGTCTTATTGAGGTGTGTTAATATCCCTCCTCTTGGGTACAGTGATGGTTGAAACCTAATGTGGAGATGCCATTTACAACTTCTTAAGGGATTAATACAGTGTCAAGTTAGATATAAACCTCTAGATGAGGAAATGCCTTGCGGGGTAATATCTTTGAGGTGAACCAGTATGAGATGAATACTACAATAAGTGCTTATGTATGGTGATAGCAATTAGTAGCTCGTGGTGTGCTAATTGGCATATACATATATATGTGGGACAAGTAAGATTAAGCTGCCATGTATAGGAATTATCTGGTCTTGACACTAAGACCTTACATCAGCCATGCTTCCATTACTTCTTGTAATTGACTTATTTCTGCCCTAGTTACCTTGAATTGTTCAGAGGCATCATTTCTTTGCTACTAACACTCTCTTGATTTGTAATGGGGTGTTTATGAAAATTCTCATATGTGGTCTGTGAGGACTTTTTCAAACACATTTGAGCAACCTTTCTTATAGCCGATTCAAACCCTGACAATCATAATCGTTTAATTCTCTATTTCTATAATGAAGCCTATAATGACCCCCGGCGTGCATTCCTGTGTGATTTGCAGTTCTTTCTAAGCATATTTGACTCATTCTACTTGCAGCTCAGTCATCACTATGTTCATATTTTTACTGTCACCTGCTTGAACTCATTGCTTCTATTTGGGTACTATTTATTTATTGCTTACAAAGCTTTTGGTTGCTTCAAACCCAGTCATTGAGTGCCCTTGCAGCAATTAAATGTATCCATATTGTTCGTGTTTCTATAGCGCCGTAACGTCATATTGGCATGCTACTCCATGGTCGTGACTGCATATCGTTACGCAAGTTATTTTGGTAATCCTTTGTTTACTAATATAGCCTATCTTGTTAATGATAAACAACGATTGGTGCTATTTTCATCTGCTAGTAGTTTTGAAGTTTATATGCCTACCCAAGACTTCCATTTATTGCAAATTGTTTTATTGATGGATGTCATCATGTTCAGTCATAAGATTGACTCCTTCATCTTGACATATTGTCCTTTCAAACATCAGATAAGTAAAATTTTCCTTCTGATAGTGTTGACCCTTATCTTCATCATTTTACTTATATATGGATACCGTATGACTTTTCAAAAGCCGCTTTGGTAACCTATTGCATTTCTTGACCTTCATTACTTAATACTCTCTCTCAACTTCATAACACCGATTATTTACTTTACTATCATAACCATCATAAATAAACTGCATGTCTTGTATATGCTGCAGGTTATTTCTATGCCTTGCCTCTTTCATTTTGATTCTTTGTCCTTTCATTCATTCAGCTTATATATCGGTCCTTTCTAACCAATAAAGGAATATCTTTGTAAGAGTTCATGTTGTGGTTACATCTCTTTACATTTTCGATTACCCCCTTGTCATTTCAATTTAATGAGACCAGTAGGCAGTTGAATGTTTATCTTTTATACACATACCTCTAGTAGTATTGCTAGAATCATATTCACTGGACATTCAATCCAATTTGATTGGCAGATTTGGTTTCATTATAGGGGTGAACTTACTGTATACTTACAGGACTACAATGAGTGGTAAGGATCTTAAGGTTAGCCTGAGAGAGGATGATTGGCTAAACGTGTGTATCTACGGGCCGATGGAAGAAAAGCCCTATTTATCCCCTCAATTACATTGTGTAAGTAAGTGAATTATCATGGCAGTAATGCATTGAATATTAGTGATTTGTCAACCACACTCGGTATATCCATATCCATATTTACAGTTGGTGGATTTAGAGATGTTTCATCTGAGGATTTTCAAGACTGTTTTCCCCCAAGAAACATTGATTTTTAGATCAATCTAGTTCAAGGTGCTCAATCCATTTTCAAAACCCCTATCATATGACTCCCAACAGAGTTCAAAGAATTAAAGATTCAGTGGATGAGTTGTAAAGGATTTATTTAACCAGGTGTGTCCTCGTAGGGAACCTCAGGTTTATATGAAGAAGAAAGACAGAATCTTATGGTTGTGTACTATGCATAGAGAGTTGCACAATATCACTATCAAAATAAGTGCTCTATACCTTGAACAAACGATTTATGGGATTAACTGTCAACAACAGATGTCTTTTTCAGGAATGATTTAAGGTTTGAATATCACACCTAAACCATGCAACCACAGTTCATCTTTTGCAAGACTACCCATTTATAGTAATTCTTATTGCCTGTCTCATCTTTAAAACTTGATACTATCCAATGTTGTTTAATCTCCCTTGCATTTCAACCCGATGTTCCTATTAGCGTGATCTTCCATGTCTTTGCAAATCCATTGTTAAATGTGCAATACATTCTTGTTCAACCCTATATGATTGTCAACATTCCCGTGCTCTCGACCTTTACCATCTCTATTTCGTGATCTTGAGTTGTAGTTCATTTTGTTGAGAGCTGATTCCCACATCTACCTTACATCTCATTTATTTATAATAATACGCTCATATAACTTGTTTTGAATTCATAATGTAATTCAACTCTCATTGGTGTGGGTGATTGCGATTGTCATAATTCCCTTACTCTCGTATTTTGAACTTCAACTCCCACACATATATCTTGCGTGCTCATAAGTAAACTCTAGCTTTTCTATTCAATCTTATTACTGGACTTGAATTGGTTTTATATAAGCAAAGGCACGTTTCTCATGTCACTTGTTCAATTTATTTACTTATCCATTGGTACTTTGCTCATTCAATCTATTGATCTGTCCATTGTATTTTACCGGTTCAATCTATTGATCTATTTATGGCACTTGTAATTCTCACACCTATATCTTATATCCGCATAAGTAAACTTCAGTAATCCTTATTTAATCTTATTGCCGTACTTGACTTGGCTCCATATGAGCAAATGCATGTTTCCACTGCAGCCTATTCAATCCATTTATCTATTCACTAGACCTTGCTTATTTATCCAATCTAGTTATCTTTCCAGTGGCACTTTGCTTGCCTAATCCATTTATCTATCCATTGCACTTTGTGTATCCAATCCATGTATCTATTTATTGCACATTGCTTGCCCCATCCATCTATTGCACTTATCTTGTTCCTTGTGGCTATAAAGTCACCTAGTTGAATCTCAGTTACTTGTCATCTTGTTTTCAATTCATCAGTTAAGCCCGAGTATAACCATGCCATCTTTCTCCTTGGTGGATTATTTATTGGACCCTTTATGATCCATATTTATTCTAACCACCCCATGATAACCTCTCCTTTATTTGCCTTTTCTAGTCTCATTGTTTATTTCTTTTGTATGCAATGATCCATTTGGCTAAGAATTTCATCACTCTCATCACTTACCATGGTCATTTCATTGCCCTTTATCGACTGGGAGCAGATTCTTGAGTAGTCGGATAAGGGGAGATCGTTTGAGACATTAGGATGATCAGATGAGGAGTTTTGATAAGGGCATAAACTCAAGCACTGTCTAATTATATTGGAGTGAGCTAGAAGAAACATTGAGTACAAGGTCAGAGCTAACCCAAGCAAGCATTAAGAGGGAAAATTCAAGTACATGTCGAGGTGATACAAGGTTGACAAAACAGTTGTGCTGGCAAAACAAAGAAATAACCAAAGTCTCAGATGAGATATAAAGTATTCCGAAGGGCTTATCTAGTCAAGGGTGTCAGGAGACTGGATATCAACGATAATTGAGTCCTCATTACCTTGGGCTTTATGAGTCAGTAGTGTAGAGTACCTCATTTGCAATAACAAGGTCCTTTTCTTTCGAAGAGAATATCACTTTTGAAGCAAAGTAATTGAGTTCATTGAGGCTATTGTATGAGAAGTATTCAGATCTACTACTGAAACATGAGATTAAGAAGTTATACAATACGTACACCCTTAGTCGGAGTACATTCGACAAAGTATGCCTTGTCAGAGGGAAGCAATCGGAACCAATGGCCCATGTGTTTTAAAGCAGCATTGCATATAGTTGACAAGTATTATAAGTTTCGAGGACGAAACTCTTTAAGTGGGAAAGGCTGTAATAACCCGACCCTAACCCATATTTATTTATTTAAATCATCTTTATTTATTTCATTAATCATGTTTATTCATTTACTTTATCATGTTTATTGACATAATCACTCATGGTTATTTGCTTAACCAAATCATGTTTATTAAATTCAATTACACTCAATTTATTTATTTAACGAATTGCATTATGTTATTTAAATTTTCCACCTTTATTTATCGTATTTGATCATCCCAGTTGGGAGATATTTCATTTTGGGTACCACTTTGCAACTCAAGTTTCATTGATTGTTAATTCGAGTTTCGTTGATTGATTAAATGTCGGGTGAATCGATATTAGGCCTCAGTGAGTATAAATTAGTGATTAATTATTTTCTTACCTTCGGTAAACTTTAATCTCGAGCAATACAAAATTTCATTTTTGTTCAACACTCCAAATAATTTTTTGAGCCCGAACTTAACTTGTTGGGCCAAAACAAAAGCCTAGAACCTTGCTAACTTTGTTATTTCACTAAGTATTCATTTTAGCTCCTAATTTTAATTAGCAAAAAGCTACTTTTTGGGTGGGAAATTTCTGCCACATGTTGCTAATACTTGAGAATTTCCAGCCACAAAGAATTCAGCAAAAAAATACAAGCCCATCTCTCCATTTCCTCTCTCCTCTCCACGGTCTTCAGGCAGAAAACAGGGGCAGCAGTTGCTGCCCCTTTGTGCCGCCAGTTCTGGTGGTTCCGGCCACTTTTTTGGCCACCTCCTAGCTGCGCCGCGTTCCCCTTGTTGCTAGCTATCATGTCCAACCACTCAAATCACTCAAAACAGCGTCCTCCTCTCTCTAATTCAAGCCTAAAGTGAGGTTTGTCTCAAAACCCTAACTTGTTTTATCTTGAGTTTTATGTATGTCTTATTTATGGGCTATATTTGGATGATCAAATTGATAGTTATTGTGTAATTTTTATTGAGTTTGGAGATGTTTGGAGTTATGGGTATTTGATCAAGGGCATGATTTTCATAATTTTGCATTTATTTAAATGCCACTGTCAAAAATTCTGGGAATTATAGGATTCTCCAAAAATTCTGCAATTTTTACTGTAGCTTCTCTATGTTATTTGTGATTTGTTGGCAAGATTTTATGAATTTTGGAGGTGTAATCAGTGAGTTATGGAATTTTAAAGAAAACTGCCCTATTTTGGATACGAATTATGTACTTATGTATTAATGAAGTTGTTTAGAGTTTGGATATGTATATGAGGCCTTAAATGAACTTTTTATATCTTATCGTGGTGATTTGAAACAATTTCAAGTGAGTTTTATGTGAAAAAAAAAACAAAGAATGTTAAATCAGTGAAGGGCTAGAATTTCAGGAAATTAGGGCTGACTTTGGGATTAACTGGTAATGAATGGTCCAACCAAAAATTATGAGTTTTGAGGGGTGTATAGTTCAGTGTGTTATCTTTAAAATGCCTCTTGAATCGCTTTAATCCAAGGTCTTTGGAAAACGTTATGGTCATCTTACCAAAACTGTGTAGATTGGACCAAAAACGAACACACTTGTGTTTTAGCCCCATTTTGGGAACCCTATTGTGGACATCACGTGTTGTGTTGTAAATGAACATTTTTAGGGACTACTTAATATTTTCATATTGGGGTTTTAAGTCTCCATTTGAGGCCTAAAATGAAAGTTATGAATTTTGGAAGTGAACAGGCCTGCTTGGGTGTAAATCAAGTTGTTATTGCAATTTCTGTGCAGTGTATACTTGAAGGAAAATTCTAAAAATTTTACTGTAGATTGTCCATATTATTTTCAAATTTCCTATAAGATTTCATGAATTTCGGTTGAGTAATTGAAATTTGGTGATTTTTAGAAGCATTTTGAATAAATGTGTAAAGAGTATGCACTTATTTCGATCAGGCACTCATTTTGATCATTTTGGTGATTGACTGAGATTGATCATGCACTCATTTTGTGTATTTTGGGCCAAGCATGGTCATTTAAGGGGGACACGAATATTCATGGACTTTCATGGAGCTTTTAGCCTGATTAATGAGAAATAAGAAGACAAATATACAAATTGGGAGTTTGTTTATGAGCTATGAATCATTTATGGATTTTACAAAGAAAATACCAAGTTTAGTGAGCTTAATAACTTCTATTGAGTTCAATGATTCATTTGGGGTGGAATTCTACATCTAATGGATTTACGCATGAATTATGAGTAGTGGGGAGAGTTGTAACTCAAAAACCATGTTTGTCAGACCAAGTTATTGCAGTTTATGCTATTTTGAACCAAGACATATTTTTCTTGGCTTCAAACCTTTATTACTTACTCAATTCAGAATATATCAAATGTATTTATCAAGCTAATTTAGTGTACTCGTTGTTATCTTGCACCAAGTTATACAGCTGCAAGCCTTAAACCCGTATCAGTAACCTATTTCAGAAAAGGCCGTAACCACTCTCTCTGTAAGGGCCGCACCTTCAATCTACTACTACTAACTGTTTTAGTTGCTGAATTTATAAAACTGTGTTTAAATTATTTTTCAACAAGGGTGTTAAGTCAACTGTGTGCATTTTCAACGACTAATTTCATTAAAAAGAACGACTATATGATTTATATTATTAATGACGTTACTTATTTATAAATTTATTGAATCGATGCTAACCCGAGTTTTTAAAATCGTTTTCATTTTATTTAGTCGATTCCCGAAGTCTAGATTGAAATTTTAGTTGTGGGACGCTTCAACTCGAGTTTTGTCTAATCGCTAATGAGTTTGAGGCTGGAACCTTGCTGAATTATGTTATTTGAGCAAAAAGGGGGGGGGAATTAGACGAAAGGGGGGGATTTCGGGCCTCAGGCACCCGAGACCCCTGACACCCCTCTCTCTTTACTCGCTCTCTCCCCCCCCAAAGCTTGCTCTCTCTCTCTCTCTGGGCCACCGGTGGCCGTCTGGCGTCACCGCCGACCGCCACCTGTCGCCGACGAGAGAAAGGGACACCTGGCCCCCTCAGCCCACGACAGCTACCGCCGAACACCACCACCCGTCGCCCTCCACTTCTCACGGCCAAACAACCCAAAAACACGCGTCCACCACCTGGAAACGGGCCACCCACATGTCGGAATCCAGCAGCCCAAACCCCAAATGACCTCCTCTATAAATTGGAGGCCAAATTCGAGCCCAAATCAACCAAAAACGCCGCCAAATCGGAAGCTAGGGTTCGGGATTCTCAAGCTCACAGGCTAGGATTCGGGTTCAGTTGGTTAGGGCCTTCAATCGCCGTTGTTTGAATTCGATATTAAGCAATTTCAAGTAAGTGTTTCTCTCCTCCTAAGCTATTACTATTTTCGAAAATGTTTTTCAGCAGATTGATGTTGCATGTCATATTAGGGTTGGCTAAATTCGTTAGAAATGTCAGGAAGTGAATTATACATGTTTAGCTTCTATTCAATTAGTTAATTTATGCCTGAGTTTCTAATTCGAAATAAATTATATATGTTTAGCTTCGATTCGAAGCAATTTGGTTAATTTATGCCTGAGATTATAGTGCAAAGTGAATTATATATGTTTAGCTTCGATTCGAATCAAATTAGTTAATTTATGCCTGAGACTCTAATTCGAAATGAATTATATATGTTTAGCTTCTAATCGAATCAGTTTAGTTAACTCATGCATGAGATTTTAATTCGAAATGAATTATATATGTTTAGCTTCGATTCGAATCAATTTAGTTAATTTATGCCTGAGATTGTAATTTGAAGTGAATTATATATATTTAGCTTCGATTCGAATCAAATTAGTTAATTTATGCCTGATAATCTAATTCGAAATGAATTATATATGTTTAGCTTCGATTCAAATTAATTTAGTTAATGTATGCCTGAGGCTTTAATTCGAACTGAGTCATGCATGTTTAACACCAATTTTAGTAAATTTAATTAATGTGTGCTTGAAGGGTCGACTTGAATGAGTAACTACGACATGACAAATGATTGTCTAAAGTTACATTATGCTTAAAGGGGCCTAAATAGGTTCAATTAGTAATTACGATGTAAATAACGAATGCTTGGATTTGCATTATGTCTAAATGACATAAATGGGTTCGAAATAGCAACAGTGATATGATAAACGGAAGCTTAGAACCGTATTAGGCCTAAATGACCAAGTTAGCCTAAATAAGTGAGTCGTTTTATGTTTAAATAGAGACTCGATTCTTGTTAAGCATAAATGGTATGAATAAGCATGCTTAGTAAAACGCTTGAATCGCTTTATGCCTAAAATGACCAAAACAGCCTAAATGAGTGAGTCGCTTTATGCTTAAATAGAGATTCGATCCTTGTTAAGCTTAAACGGTATAAATAGGTATGCTTAGTAAAACACCTGGATCGTGCTATGCCTAAATGACCATTTTAGCCTAAATAGTGAATTGTGTCATGCCTAAATAAAAACTAGACTCATGTTATGCTTAAATGACGTAATAGGCTACATGTAACTTAGAGTCAATGAATGAATGCCCGAATCAACGTTTGTCTATTCAGTTGAATTATGCCTATAAAATAGCTTTAGACATAGTATTTGGATGACAAACTGAACATGTTTACGTTCCCTAACCGCCATACCTGAATGCATTCATGTTTCGTGCTTCGTTAGTTGACCTAACATGTTAGACGTCTGTTTTAAGTTAAGTTCATATGAGTGCTGATATATATATATATATATCTCTCTCTCTCTCTCTCTCTCTCTCTCTCTCTCTCTCTCTCTCTCTCTCTATATATATATATATATATATATATATATATATATATATATATATATATATATATATATATATATATATATATATATATATATATATATGTGCATGGTTATAACCGTTAGTTGCAGCGCTCTACTAATTGTTAGTTGTTTAATCGGTAAGTCCAGCATTGGTAAGTTGTATAAGTTATGTATCGCTTTTCAGTATATCATAATGATTAGGATGCTAGATTGTGAAATTGAAACCGAGATGGAAGTTGGATGGTTTGAGGAAGAACTATGAGTGGTTCGAGGTCCTTGTGGTACGGTGCTTGTGAGGAGGGAGCCTGGGTTGTGAATTAACCGCAATCGTGTGGATTGCGAGACCATGTGTGGCTCATTGTGTTGTTGAAATGATTATGAAGTGTTTGAATGTGAGAGGTGTAATCCCTTTCCCTTTTATATGTCTAAGATGCATTATGTATGAAAGTGTGGTGATTAGACAAAGAACGTTTCTCGTGTTTTTAAACTAATAATAACCATGATTAATAGCAAGCAATGGCCTATCTTAGCTATACAAACAGTGTTTGCGAGTGAACCTGCTTGAACGGGGGAATTCCTAAAACGTTTTAGAAAGGTGTGAGTTATATGATGAATGATTTTACCAAAAGAAACAACAAAATTACCAGCCATTATGGCCGATATGCTTTAAATTGACTAAGATAATGTGCTTCGGACCATATGATATGAATGATGTTGCCTAGGGAATAAGTCCTGGTACTGGGAGACCCTAAAAGACGCTGACGAGGGTAATGTAATGGTCCGATATGTTATGTAGCCGTCCCGGGAGTAAGAGCATGAGCATGAGCGTTAGGTCTCACTATGGGGTGGAGAATAGATCTCACCCAATCAGCACCCTATAATGATCTTATGTTAGATGTATTTTCCTAATAAGCAAAGAAAAGCAATTGGCGCTTGGCCATTTTATATGTTTTGAATGAAAGAAAGTTTTTATGGGCCCTAAGTGGCCATGTGGAATGAAACATGAAAAGTTTTATAAGGGTCGTTATACGACCATTACGAAATGAAATCTCTTTTAGAAGGACAAGAGTCTCAAGAGGATAAGAAAAAGTTTTCAATGAAAGAAAGAAAGTTTTCAATGAATGCTTAATGAAATGATTCTCAAGCATGTTTGAATGTGGATTCTAAGGTCATGTGCCCTCACCCTTTTTCTACTTTAAGTCTATTTGATTAAACATGCATGCGTTGAATAAGGAAGTTTCTAAGGCATTAAAGGATCCATGAATGAATGAATGAATGTTTAACATGTGAATAGCCTAGCGTGTGAAAGATCTATGAATGAGAACGTCTCTCCTGAATGACTGAATGAATGAAGGTTTGACATGTGAGTAGTCCATAAATGTGTCATATAGCTTAATATAATGTTTGGTAATACAGAAATTCATGATATGTGGTTAATACAAGTAGTATTGCTTGCAATGGTTTTGTTTTAGGGAGTGGAGGAACACTCACCGAGTATATGGTGGCTCACTCCATTTCCTTTCCCCTTTTTCCCCCCAAGTGATGAATAAATGGAAGAACATGTCTGCCTTCTAGGACTGCTAGTTGTTCATGCAGATGTGCCTGTGATGCGATGCTGTGTAGCTGCCTGAAGTGATGTTTTGGTTAACGAAGTGCATGAGTCGAGCATGTAGTGGCTCAGGTAGTGTAAACGTATGTAAATTATTGTGATAAGTGTTTGTAAAGGCTTAAGCCTCACCTGTGAGTGTGTGGCTCGCTGGGAGTTCTAGTTTACTTTTAGTTTTGGTTAAAATGCCACAGGTACCCTAAAGTTCATGATGACAACATTAGAAATGTCATAATTACAAACGGAACTCTTGCGGTTTCGTTCCAGAATTTTCCAACTGAAATAAAGCTACGTAAAATCTTACAGAAAGTCAATAGAAGAAGAGCCTTAGGGGTCTCCCTCGGGAGATCCTGGTGGTGTGACATTCCTGGTAGGTAGCGGGGGTGTTACACTCTCAATTGCCACCATCAAGAACTTTTCCCTTGTAATCTCATTTATCTCATTGTGGACTATTTTACTTTCATTTACTTTATATCAAATTTAATTGCTTTCATCAATTCAATTTTGAAGTTATATTGGAATACATAAGTTATACATACCATTTAATTACTCAATTTCTATTACACATACTTTTACTTACTCAATTATGCAAGTACAGATCATTTACTGACTACATATACTTACAATGACATTTATGAAGTAGAGTTGAGGCCTAGTTATCGTTCCTCGTTATGCATAAATATTATCCAGTCAGAACATATTGATCAAGTCAGATGACATTTATAAAACAGCTGACTTGTATCAAGTCAGATGACAATTTTTTAAAGACTCAAGTATGTCCATCGCCTGTATCTTCTAAAAGCAGATCATGTTTATCAAGTTACAACTCTAAATGAGTTTATCAATGAATCAGTTTATACAGTGATTTGCCATTTAACTTGTGACCACGTCAGTTATCATCTATAGGGCGTCAGCCTATCATTTACCCATGCGGCTTCAGGCCAACTCTTGATCGGATTGGCAGGTGTACACCTATGTATAGATTATATCAGTGCAAGGGGTTCACATCCAGATAATAATGAGTAATTCAATTTCATACTACTTTCATTTTTATTGTTATTGCCAACTAAATGAATTGCAAAGACTGGTACCCATCAACAATATTTCTATGCTCATTTTACAATACAGGAATGCATATACTTAGTTTTTGCTCATGTTTTCGAATTGTTTTCATATTTTCCATTTTAGGTGATGAAGTATCACATATTTCTCCTTTTAGCAAGCCATTTTGAAAGTTATTAGATGCTCATAGTGGATTCAGTATAGCACGAGTGTTGGGATCAACCTCAAGGTCTATATTCAATATACATGTGTGTAGTGTGGAGTGCGAGTTAGCACATGGGATGATTAAGTAAATGGAATTGAAGTGAGCTATTATGGACTTTGGTCTTAAAGTGTATCATTTTAATAGAGTTTATGATTGTGATCGTGAGCGGCAGGATTCAATGGTTCAGTTAGCCTTGTCCTTATCAGGACGGTGGTAGTGCCTTCGTTTACTGAGTCTTCCGCTGCAATTTTCAATGATCATGTCATTAGTATTTTGGGGGCGTTACAGATTTGGTATCAGAGCTAAGGTTTTAGGGCCACTGTGAGCTATCAAGTGTTTATGAGTTAGCTATCAATGTGTCTATGAGTTATGTTGGACCCAGTAAATGAGCTATTGCTCATAAGTTCATATGTGTGGGTATATATGGAGAAACCATTTTTATTTGGGTGACTCAATCATTTGTTAATATCATGAGATTCAAGCATGAGCAAAGTGGACTGGGGAACCATTTGGATCACCTGTTAGTGAGGCATGGTTTCATTTATCTGGGAGTTATATTGCATGTTTCATTTCTCTTATTTGTTTAAACTTCTGTAATCGCATACTCCAGGTGTGTAACCCGTTGAGTTATGAACTCCGGTGTGTGGCCGTTGAGCTATTGAAGTATTTCTCTCCATTTCTATTTGTTTAAACTTCTGTAATCGTGCACTCGGGGTGTGTAACCCATTGAGTTATGAACTCCGGCGTGTGGTCGTTGAGCTATTGAAGTATTTCTCTCCATTTCAGGTATCTAGTGTAAGGTTTTAAGCCTGGGTTTTAATCAGTTTTTAGGCGAAACTCTGTCCATTTTTCCTCAGGATTTGAGAGTCTTATTAAGGTGTGTTAATATCCCTACTCTTGGGTACAGTGATGGTTGAAACCTAATGTGGGGATGCCATTTGCAACTTCTTAAGGGGTTAATATAGTGTCAAGTTAGATGTAAACCTCTAGATGAGGAAATGCCTTACGGGGTAATATCTTTGAGGTGAACCAGTATGAGATGAACACTACAATGAGTGCTTATATATGGTGATAGCAATTAGTAGCTTATAGTATGCTACTTGGCACATATATATATATATGTGGGATAAGTAAGATTAAGCTGCCATGTATAGGAATTATCTGGTCTTGACACTAAGACCTTACATCAGCAATGCTCCCATTACTTCCTGTAATTGACTTATTTCTGCCCTAGTTACCTTGAATTGTTCAGAGGCATCATTTCTTTGCTGCTAACACTCTCTTGATTTGTAATGGGGTGTTTATGGAAATTCTCATATGTGGTCTGTGGGGACTTTTTCAAACACATTTGAGCAACCTTTCTTATAGGCGATTCAAACCCTGACAATCATAACCGTTTAATTCTCTATTTCCATAATGGAGCCTATAATGACCCCCGGTGTGCATTCCTGTGTAATTTGCAGTTCTTCCTAGGCATATTTACTCATTCTACTTGCAGCTCAGTCATCACTATGTTCATATTTTTACTGTCACCTACTTGAACTCATTGCTTCTATTTGGGCACTATTCATTTATTGCTTGCAAAGCCTTTGGTTGCTTCAACCCAGTCATTGAGTGCCCTTGCAGCAATTAAATGTATCCATATTGTTCGTGTTTCTATAGCACCGTAACGTCATGTTGGCATACTACTCCATGGTCGTGACTGCATGTCGTTACTCAAGTTATTTTGGTAATCCTTTCTTTACTAATATAGCCTATCTTGTTAATGATAAACAATGATTGGTGCTATTTTCATCTGCCAGTAGTTTTGAAGTTTATATGCCTACCCAAGACTTCCATTTATTGCAAATTATTTTATTGATGGATGTCATCATGTTCAGTCATAAGATTGACTCCTTCATCTTGACGTATTGTCCTTTCAAACATCAGATGAATAAAATTTTCCTTCTGATAGTGTTGACCCTTATCTTCATCATTTTACTCACATACGGATACCGTATGACTTTTCAAAAGCCGCTTTGGTAACCTGTTACATTTCTTCACCTTCATTACTTAATACTCTCTCTCAACTTCATAACATCGATTATTTACTTTACTATCATGACCATCATGAATAAACTACATGTCTTGTATATGCTGCAGGCCATTTCTATGCCTTGCCTCTTTCATTTTGATTCTTCGTCCTTTCATTCATTCAGCTTACATGTCGGTCCTTTCTAACCAATAAAGAAATATCTTTGCAAGAGTTCATGTTGTGGTTTCATCTCTTTACGTTTTCGATTACCCCCATGTCATTTCAATTTATTGAGACCAGTAGGCAGTTGAACGTTTATCTTTTATACACATGCCTCTAGTAGTATTGCTGGAACCATATTCACTGGACATTCAATCCAATTTGATTAACAGATTTGGCATCATTATGGGGGTGAACTGACTGTGTACTTACAGGACTACGATGGTTGGTAATGATCTTAAGGTTAGCCTGAGAGAGAATGATTGGCTAAACGTGCGTATCTACGGGCCAATTGAAGAAAGGCCCTATTTAGCCCCTCAATTACATTGTGCAAGCAAGTGAATTATCGTGCCAGTAATGTATTGAATATTAGTGATTTGTCAACCACACTCGGTATATCCATATCTATATTTACAGTTGGTGAATTTAGAGATGTTTCACAGTTGGTGGATTTAGAGATGTTTCATCTAAGAATTTTCAGGACTGTTTTCCCCTAAGAAACATTGATTTTCAGATCAGCCTAGTTCAAGGTGCTCAATCCATTTTCAAAACCCCTATCATATGACCCCTAACAGAGTTCAAAGACTTAAAGATTCAGTGGATGAGTTGTAAAGGATTTATTTGACTAGGTGTGTCTTCATGGTGGAACCTCAGGTTTATACGAAGAAGAAAGACAGAATCTTATGGTTGTGTACTATGCACAGAGAGTTGCACAAGATCACTATCAAAATAAGTGCTCTATACCTTAAACAAATGATTTATGGGATTAACTGTCAACAACAGATGTTTTTTTCCAGGAATGATTTAAGGTTCGGATATCACACCTAAACCATGCAACCACAGTTCATCTTTTACAAGTCTACCCATTTATAGTAATTCTTATTGCCTGTCTCATCTTTAAAACTTGATACTATCCAATGTTGTTTAATCTCCCTTGCATTTCAACTCGATGTTTCTATTAGCGTGATCTTCTATGTCTTTGCAAACCCATTGTTAAATGTGTAATACATTCTTGTTCAACCCTATATGATTGTCAACATTCCCGTGCTCTCGACCCTCACCATCTCTATTTCATAATCTTGAGTTGTAGTTCATTTCGTTGAGAGCTGATTCCCACATCTACCTTACATCTCATTTATTCATAATAATACGCTCGTATAACTTGTTCTAAATTCATAAAGTAATTCAACTCTTATTGGTGTTGGTGATTGCGATTGTCATGATTCCCTTACTCTCCTTATTTTGAACTTCAACTCCCACACATATATCTTACATGCTCATAAGTAAACTCTAGCTTTTCTATTCAATCTTATTACTGCACTTGAATTAGTTTTATATGATCAAAGGCACGTTTCTCATGTCACTTGTTCAATCTGTTTACTTATTCATTGGTACTTTGCTCGTTCAATCTATTGATCTATCCATTGTATTTTACTGGTTTAATCTATTGATGTATTTATGGCACTTTCAATTCTCACACCTATATCTTTTATCCACATAAGTGAACTTCAGTAACCCTTATTTAATCTTATTGCCGTACTTGACTTGGCTTCATATGAGCAAATGCATGCTTCCACTATAGCCTATTTAATCCATTTATCTATTCATTAGACCTTGCTTATTTATCTAATCTAGTTATCTATCCAGTGGCACTTTGATTGTCTAATCCATTTATCTATCCATCGCACTTTGCGTATCCAATCTATATATCTATTTATGGCACATTGCTTGTCCCATCCATCTATTGCACTTATCTTGTTCCTTGTGGCTATAAACTCACCTAGTTGAAGCTCAGTTGCTTGTCATCTTGTTTCCAATTCATCAGTTAAACCCGAGTATAACCATGCCATCTTTCTCCTTGGGGGATTATTTATTGGACCCTTTATGATCCATATTTATTCTAACCATCCCATGATAACCTCTCCTTTATTTGCCTTTTCTAGTCTCATTGTTGTGTGCAATGATCCATTTGGCTAAGAATTTCATCACTCTCATCCCTAACCATGGTCATTTCATTGCCCTTTATCGACCGAGAGCAGATCCTTGAGTAGTCGGATAAAGGGAGATCCTGTGAGACATTAGGATGATCGGATGAGGAGTTTTTGATAAGGGTATAAACTCAAGCACTGTCTAATTATATTAGAGTGAGCCAAAAGAAACATCGAGTACAAGGTCAGAGTTAACCCAAGCAAGCATTAAGAGGGAAAATTCAAGTACATGTCGAGGTGATACAAGGTCGACAAAACAGTTGTGCTGGCAAAACAAAGAAATAAGCAAAGTCTCAGATGAGATATAAAGTATTCCGAAGGGCTTATCTAGTCAAGGGTGTCAAGAGACTGGATATCAGCGATAATTGAGTCCTCGTTACCTTGGGCTTTATGAGTCAGTAGTGTAGAATACGTCATTTGCAGTAACAAGGTCCTTTTCTTTCGAAGAGAATATCACTTTTGAAGCAAAGTAATTGAGTTCATTGAGGCTATTGTGTGAGAAGTATCCGGATCTACTACTGAAACATGGGACTAAAACGTTATACAATACGTACACCCTTAGTCAGAGTACATTCGGCAAAGTATGCCTCGTCAGAAGGAAGCAATGGGTACGAATGGCCCATGTGCTTCAAAGCAGCATTGCATATAGTTGACAAGTATTATAAGTTTCAAGGACGAAACTCTTTAAGGGGGGAAGACTGCAATAACCCGACCCTAACCCATATTTATTTATTTAAATTATCTTTATTTATTTCATTAATCATGTTTATTCATTTACTTTATCATGTTTATTGACATAATCACTCATGGTTATTTGTTTATCCAAATCATGTTTATTAAATTCAATTACACTCAATTTATTTATTTAACAAATTCCATTATGTTGTTTAAATTTTTCACCTTCATTTATCGTATTTAATCATCCCAGTTGAGAGATATTTCATTTTGGGTACTACTTTGCAACTCAAGTTTCATTGATTGTTAATTCGAGTTTCGTTGATTGATTAAATGTCGGGTGAATCAATATTAACCCTCGGTAAGTATAAATTAGTGATTAATTATTTTCTTATCTTCGGTAAACTTAATCTTGAGCAATACAAAATTTCATTTTTGTTCAACACTCCACATAATTTTTTGAGCCCGAACTTAACTTATTGGGCCAAAACAAAAGCCTAAAACCTTGCTAACTTTGTTATTTCATTAAGTACTTATTTTAGCACCTAATTTTAATTAGCAAAAAGCTATTTTTTGGGTGGGAAATTTTAGCCACATGTTGCTAATACTTGAGAATTTCCTACCACAAAGAATTCAGCAAAAAAATCACGAGTCCATCTCTCCATTTCCTCTCTCCTCTCCACGGTCTTCAGGCAGAAAACAGGGGCAGCAGCTGCTGCTGCTGCCCCTTTGTGCCGCCAGTTCTAGTGGTTCCAACTACTTTTCTAGTCACCTCCCAGCTACCCCGAGTTCCCCTTGCTGCTAGCTATCATGTCCAACCCCTCAAATCACTAAAACAGCCTCCTCCTCTCTCTAATTCAAGCCTAAAGTGAGGTTTGTCCCAAAAGCCTAACTTGTTTTATCTTGAGTTTTATGGTTGTTTTATTTATGGGCTATATTTGGATGATCAAATTGATGGTTACTGTGTAATTTTTATTGAGTTTGGAGATGTTTGGAGTCATGAGTATTTGATCAAGAGCATGATTTTCATGATTTTGCATTTGTTTAAGTGCCACTGTTGAAAATTCTGGGAATTATAGGACTGTCCAAAAATTATGAAATTTTTACTATAACTTCTCTATGTTATTTGGGATTTTTTGGCAAAATGGCATGAATTTTGGAGCTGTAATAAGTGAATTATGGAATTTTGAAGAAAACTACCCTGTTTTGGATATGAATTATGTAATTATGTATTAATGAAGTTGTTTAGAGTTTGGATATATATATGAGGCCTTAAATTATCTTTTTATATCTTATTGTGGTGATTTGAAATGATTTCAAGTGAGTTTATGTGAAAAAAAAAAGTGAAAGTTAAATCAGTGAAAGGATGGAATTTCAAGAAATTAGGGCTGACTTTGGGATTAAACTGGTAATGAATGATTCAGCCAAAAAATATGATTTTTAGTGTGCATATATTTCAGTGCGTTATCTTTGAAAGGCCTCTTGAATCGCCTTAATCCGAGGTTTGTGGAAAAAGTTATAGTCGTTTTACTAAAACTGTGCAGATTGGACCAAAAACTGACACACTTGTGTTTTAGCCCCAATTTGGCAACCCTATTGTGGGAATCACGTATTGTATTGTAAATGAACGTTTTTGGGGACTTCTTAATCTTTTCATATTATGGTTTTACGTCTCCATTGGAGGTCTAAAATGAAAGTTATGAGTTTTTGAATTGGACTGACCTGCTTGGGCGTAAATCAAGTTGTTATTGCCATTTCTGTGCAGTGTACACTTGGAGGAAAATTCTAACAATTTTACTATAGATTGTCCATATTATTTTTGAATTTCCTATAAGATTTCATGAATTTCGGTTGAGTAATTGGAATTTGATGATTTTTAGAAGCATTTTGAATAAATATGTAAAGAGCATGCACTCATTTCGATCAGGCACTCATTTTGATCATTTTGGTGATTGACTGAGATTGATCATGCACTCATTTTGTGTATTTTGGGCCAAGCATGGTCATTTAAGGGGGACATGAATATTTATGGACTTTCATGGAGCTTTTAGCCTGATTAATGGGAAATAAGAAGACAAATATTCAAATTGGGAGTTTGTTTTTGAGCTGTGAATCATTTATGGATTTTACAAAGAAAATACCAAATTCAGTGAGCTTAATAACTTCTATTGAGTTCAATGATTCATCTGGGGTGGAATTCTACATCTAATGGATTTATGCATGAATTATGAGTGGTGGGGAGAGTTGTAACTCAGAAACCGTATTTGTCAGACCAAGTTATTACAGTTTATGCTATTTTGAACCAAAATATATCTCTCTTGGCCTCAAACCTTTATTACTTACTCAATTCAGAATATAGCAGATGTATTTATCAAGCCAATCTAGTGTACTCGCTGTTATCTTGCACCAATTTATACAGCTGTAAGCCCTAAACCCGTATCAGTAACCTATTTCAGAAAAGGCCACAACCATTCCCTCAATTGTCACCATCAAGGCCCTTTCCCTTGTAATCTTATTTATCTCATTGTGGACTATTTTACTTTCATTTACTTTATATCAAATTTAATTGCTTTCATCAATTCAATTTTGAAGATATATTGGAATACACAAGTTATGTATACCATTTAATTACTCAATTTCTGTTACACATACTTTTACTTACTCAATTATACGAGTACGTATCATTTACTAACCACACATACTTATAATGACATTTATGAAACAGAGTTGAGGCCTAGTTATTGTTTCCTATTATATATAAGTGTTATCAAGTCAGAACATATATATCAGGTCAGATGATATTTATGAAACAGCTGACTTGTATCAAGTCAGATGATAATTTTTTAAAGACTCAAGGCACATCCATTGCCTGTATCTTCAGAAAGCAAGTCATGTTTATCAAGTTACAACTATTAATGAGTTTATCAATGAATACGTTTATACAGTGATTTGCCATTTAATTTGTGACCATGTCAGTTATCATCTACAGGGCGTCAGCCCATCATTTACCCGCGCAGCTTCAGGCCAACTCTTGATCGGATTGGTAGGTATACACCTATGTATAGATCATATCAGTGCAAGAGATACACATCTAGATAATAATAAGAAATTCAATTTCATATTACTTTCATTTTTATTGTTATTGCCAACTAAATGAATTGCAAAGGCGGGTACCCATCAACAGTATTCATATGCTCATTTTATAATACAGGAATACATGTACTGAGTTTTTGTTCATGTTTTCGAATTGTTTTCATGTTTTCCATTTTAGGTGATGAAGTATCACATATTTCTCCTTTTAGCAAGCCATTTTGAATGTGATTAGATGCTCATAGTGGATTCAACATAGCACGAGTGTTGGGATCAACCTCAAGGTCTGTATTCAATATACATGTGCGTAGTGTGGAGTGCGAGTTAGCACATGGTATGATTAAGTAAATGGAATTGAAGTGAGCTATTATGGACTTTGGTCTTAAAGTGTATCAGTTTAATAGAGTTTATGGTTGTGATCATGAGCGGCAGGATTCAATGGTTCAGTTAGCCTTGTCCTTATCAGAACGGCGGTAGTGCCTTCGTTTACTGAGTTTTCCGCTGTAATTTTCAGTAATCATGTTATCAGTATTTTGGGGGCGTTACAAGATTGTAAATAATTTCATGGTTATGCTTTTAAACATTCAAGTTCCTAGTAGTCGCAAAGGGGCATCTAGGTGAGTACACATAAGTACAACCCTTATTTAAAACCTAGGGTTGAAGGTATTCTTTGAGGTTTGTCCAAACTTATTAGAAGCTAGCTATCGATCATCTAACAATGGTCTAGGGTAAGGACTGTGGTATTAGTGGCTTTATGGATACACGATGTAGTCCTACGTGGCACATGTAGCTCATAAGGTGATTGTAGGTATCTTAGGAACTCATGGCGCGAAAGGAGAGGTTCAACCTCCTATAGAGAATTTCTAGTTTCTATAATTGGTGTTAATGCTTAAGAAGATATTGGAAAGATATGGATTGTTGGCCCAGGAGGTAATGAGGTGATGCATGTGGTATAGCAACTCCAAAGTCTCTTAGGTTCTTCCTGTTATTTCCTTTCTAGGTGTGTTGGGGTTTGATATAGCCAGGACACTATCAATCCTATAATAAGAATAGTGTTCCATACTATAATAAGAATAACACCTAGCTAGCGCGTGAATAGTAGTTATATATTGAGAAGCAAGGAGGACTCTCTATGTGAATAATCAAAAGATTAAGGCTACATATAAGTATCAATGGAAAGTATACAGAAGGCTCGGAATAACACTTATGCAACAATCAACAAGACCTCATCACAACAACCCATATTCGCATGCATATATATGAAGATCTCACTTAGTTCCCTTAGCAAATGGGAATTTACATAAAATGGGGTTTCGTCTAAGAGAACCTTCAGTCATGAAAGACAATCTTTTGTTCACTTACTAAAAACTCATCATTAACGATCGAGCAATGTACATTTTAGCATGTAGGCATTCGAAACGTTTGGTTACACATAGAAATTGATTCACATAGAACTAGGCTCCAACATTATTGGAAAATGAATGCAAGTTTAAGACCTAACCAAATAATTAGAAAGGTTTTTTAATGTAAAAGAAAAACCTTGACTCACTAATTGGGAAAGACATTAACTTTCAAAATCTCTAGGTTATCAAAAAGGAAATAGTTTCACTGCCCTTGCTCTACCAACCATTGAGTCCATCTGCTCACTCCAGTATGGCCCCTGAGGAGCAAATCATACCTTAGCAGCAAAGGATGGGCTTAGAGTTAAGACTTTTTGAATCGTTTGAGTTCAAACCAAACATACTTTAGACTTTTAATTTAAATCACCAAGGTTCATATACAAAACAATTATAGATTGAGCTAACACTTAGCTTATTTATGAGAATACAAGTCACTTAGCCTGTACTCTAGCAAATGGCTCTTTTGTTCAATCAATCAGCTCACTTAAGTCAAAGCTTGTTAATCAAATGCACCAATAATCTTACCAAGACCACATTTATGCATAAAATTATTACATATGCCATATCATCACAAAGACATTCCTAGGCAACTATATGAAATGCAAGACTCAGGTCACGGCCTATGGTCACAGGACCTAGCTCTAATATAATCTGTAAAGCCCCTATCCCCTAGGGTTAGGGACGTTAATGTTTTTCTTAGAGTTATGGAGCGAAACGGATAGAGCTTCGCCGAAAACTGACCATTTCATAGGCTTAAATCCTTACATTAGGTCCCTGTAGTGATAGAACATGTAAGATATATCCATAAGCTTGACAACTACATGTCGAAGATCCCAACTCTAAGGGCTACATGCCCCAAGTACACCAAATGATAAAGTTCAATAATAGAGAAGGAAAGAAAAGACACAACTCAAAGAATCACACATCTGGAGCACCAGGGTGTATATCCCAAAAATAACTAACTTCAATAAAACAAATGACCTGCTATTCAGATGGTTGGCCCACATAGCCATTTAGAACGACTGTTATTTAATGTGTAATACATGAACCAATGTACTTTATTTACATATCTTTAGAAATCTACGAATACATCATATTACATCATTTAACTCATGAATTATGTATACATCCACATAGTTCCTATTTCCCAAGTGAAGGGAAGATCCTAACTTGGCTCTCATGAACTGACTTCTATTTATCACTTAAGAACCTGAGGAAAAGAGGAAATAGAGAGGGGATAAGCTATCACATGCTCAGTGAATGATCCTCAACCTAAGAAAAATAAAACAATTGCATGTAATACTTTTAAGTAGCAGTCACACACATTTTGATATTTAATATGACATAATAATCACATAAGATCTCTTATATTCGTTATTACCTCAATAACCTTCAAGATTAACGAGATATTCCTAATTTCCTTCTATTCCATACATGAGAGTTTACAATTGGCTTAAACTATGTCTCTTGTAGCTTAATGGTGACGATCATTTGCTTAACATCACATCGCAGGCATACCAGACTCAAAAGCAAACTGACTCATGCACAAATTCAGGTATGGAGACAGTGGAGCACTTAGTTCACATGAAAACCTATCATGAAGGAGTTCAATTAAAATTATTAGGTGGGAATCTTTTTGGTAAGAGATTGGAATTAGCACACAAAGCCAAGGACCATTACTAAACCGAAGTACGCATTTATAAAACAGTCGTTATTCACTGAAAAATCATTTGGAACTCAATAAAAGCTCTTTTCAAGAGTATATGCACTTTTTCCAAATCTTTACGCTAGGATAATCCCCGAATAAGGAGTTTTCATCACATAACATGCCCGAAAATCATTTTATGGGGAATCAGATTCTCATATTCGTGCTCGTTAGAGGAGATCTACACTCTCCTCAGGGGAGAACTACACTTGCCCTTCATATTATCTAATGCATGGTAAATTCCATTTGTCCAAATAAAGTATGAAATGTATGTAGATGAACCTAATGGATGTTGAAGACCAACCTCTCCAAAGATGAACCAAGAGAGGGATAGAATTCCCAAATAAAAAAAGTCTCTAATAGAGTAGATTCAACACTTGAAATAGGTAGCAAGTAGATAAATCAACCAAGCCGCTAGCCCTGTAAAGACTTAGCACCAAGGACTATATTAAAGGGATGACTCGAATTACCACAACCCTCCTAAGAGAGATAAAGAATTTGAGATCTTGAGGAAAATCAAACTTCAAGCTCTCATATCATTCATCAAATCTAATTTTTCATGGAGCTAATTGGATCCATAAATACCCAATAGGAGGGGGAATTAACTCTACATTAGTAGGGCAAATGGAACAATAGGAGGCTTACAAAATATTCTAGGAAAACAAATCAGGATGCCAAACATAATTACAATCACTATGAGCGGTACTTTTTAGGATTCATCCTCTATCTTCTAGGGAGCCTTGAGTAGACTCTACTCCTTTAAATGAGGTGACGACACTTATTGGCTCTTCCCTTGTATGTGAAGCCATGCTAATTAATCTCTAAAATTAAAAATGCAACCTCCTGAGTTAAGCCCATAATTAGAATCATATATTTTTCAGTCCTAGACCAACCTTTACTCAGTATGCAGCCCATAACCACCTTGGTACTTCGAGTTTGAGTGTGATTTAAGGCTTGCTAGAAAATAGATATTCAGTGATTTTCATCCACATATAATTTGCAGAAAGTAAAGCTCATTTGCCTAGCTAAATTTGAGCTAGAAATGAAGAAAAGTACTTTGTCCAGAAGCCAAAGATCAGCTAATGAGGTGGTTTTTGGAAGATTAAGTGGTTAACTCTTTATTTAGGACTGCGATTGGCCCAACTATCTTTCTTAACCATACTTGGACCTTTTTAAGGGCCCCAAGTCAATATTAACCTTACTTAGGGTAAATATTAGGCCAATTTTTTCTTCTCTGATCCTAACTAGTGAGAGAAACCCCAAGCTAAGAAACTACTCTGCATCAACTGCCCTGTTGAAGAGGATTTGCCCTCAAATCCTTGGGATAAAAATTCTTTGACATCACCCTTGCATGCCTTTTACCATTCTTAGGCTTGAATACACCCAAGGTACTAAGGACTTCTCTCTTCTTAAATGTGTAAGAGTTGTCGAAGATCTTTAGAAGAACATCAAAGCATTGAGTGACTCTCCTAGGCCTCATGAGCTCCTTGAAGACTTCAACATACTTATCACAAGATATCTCAAAATCATCATACTCACGAGAGGTGTCACTATCATGGCATAAGGGCCTTCTCCCAACACCATTTTGATGGGTAATCGGACCTTCAGGTTTCATCCTCAAGCTCTTGGCGAGCTACAAGGGGTAAAGGTTTCACTCCCTCAGTTGTGTTTAGCTTCACCATTAATAAGGCAATTCGAAGTTTGCTTTTACTAATGGCATACTCTTCATGTGTTTGACTTTTATGGCTACTTTTCTTACTTGCCTTGCTTGGTTTAGCATTGTGAGGCTCGAGTGGAGGTAAAAAAGCCAATGTGGGGCTTTTGCTATTGTGCTTGATTGTATAGGTGTTAGCATAACCATTATAGACCACATGGTTATCAAATAACTAAGGCCTACCAAGTAAAAAGTAGCATACATCCACAGGAAGGATGTCACATAGTACTTCAGCAAAATAAGGACCAATTGAGAATGAAATGAGAGCTTGCCTCAAAGCGATTACCTCATTGCTTAGTCCTAACCATGAACAGTATATGGAGAAGGATGTTCTCTACTGGGAATTTGAAGCTTGTCAATGAGTGTGTTGGCGGCCACATTTATGTAACTTCCACCATTTGTGATTAAATCACAAACCTTGCCTCCAATGGTGCACCTTGAGTTGAAGATTCACTCCCTTTGGCTCTCTTTAGAAGGAGCCTTTGTGACATGTTAGGACTCTTGATCATCAACAATTCTCCAACTTCGAGTTCACCAAGGTAGAACCGTCATTTTCGTCCTTTTCTTCACTTTATTCTTCCTCAATGGCTCAAATCTCTTCTACCTCCATGATGGTAAGGGCTTTTCTACTGGGGCAATTACCTTGAAAATATCCATCATATCTTTCCTTTAACCTCTTAAGTGGCTCACTTGTAATTCCCATGCACTTATTAAGAGCTTTAACTAGATGGGGTGGGGTTTTAACTTCAATGTGATGGGAAGGGATTTTAGTAAGAGCGATGTGAAGGGACCTTCTTCCCTTGAATTACCTCTCAACTTTGATAGTTAAGTGGCATACATCATCAAATGATAAGTAAGGTTGTAATTTCACCTTGCTAGCAATGTTAGAAGATAACCCCTTAATGAATCTAGCAATCTTAAGTTTGGGTTCTTCATCCAAGTCGACCCTCATTTGAAGTTATCCAAACTCCCTAATCTACTCTTCTACCTTTAGATTTTGTTAGTTGAGAGAGGTGATCTTAAGGTAGAGTTCTTGTTTGTAAGAAGGAGGTAGAAATCTCTTGTCTATATACTTCTTGAGTTTGGACCAAGTCTTGATTTAGATACGACTTCCCTAGCCCTACTCTTCTTCAAATGTTCATACCATAATAAAGCATACCCATTCGTCGTAAGGATGCCAACTTAGGCCTTCTCATCATTATAATCTTTGAGTTCAAAGATACTTTTAAGTGCTTAAACCCAATCAAGATAGTTCTTCGGGTTAAGATTGCCATCAAATTCTAGAGCCTCAACTTTTAGATCCTGAATGTCATCCCTTTGATGCCTCATTCTTCTTGGTCTTCCTTCCTCATCATCAAAGTCTTCATGGGAGGAAGAGCATTTGATGTTAATAGGGTGAGCATTGTAGCCTCTTCAGTAAGGGTTACACAGAGTGGATTTCCTTACTTATGCAACCTCTTGACTGAGCTTCCTTATTTGCTCTTGAAGCCCAACAAGGGCTCTACCAATCTCATGGGCTTGCCTAAAAGGAATGTTCAAGGGGTGAGAAGGATTGCCCTCACTGGTTATGGTTGATAAAAAGGTGAAAGGAGGAAAAAGAAGGGGAAAATAGGGGAGGCAGGGGTGTGCTAAAGGAGCACGGGCAGGAAAACAGTGAAAGTGAGGGGGTATGGTTATGCTTTATGGCATAGGGGGTGCCAAATCTTTAGAATAGAAGGAAAGGGGCACGGTCATGCCAGGCGCACAGGGTGGCCGTGCCAAATCTCTTGGTCCAATTTGAAAGTGCAGGATTTTGGCACAGGCATGCTAAGTGGCACTGGGTGGCAGTGCAAAATTTCTAGTTTTGTATTTTTGGTCTTTTTGTAGAGTTTTAGGGATGTGTTTAGGTTGGGGTTTCTGTTTGGGCTATAATTAGGGTTCTTTGTAAACTAGGTAAAAGATTTAGATAGGAAGAACTAATGACAGAATCGTATAGAAAGGGGTAAACTTTAAGCAATTCCAACACATGGATGGTTACAATCGATGGTTACCAAGAGATACAATTACTGTGCTCTAATACCAAATGGTGCATGGTGAATTTTATTTGTCTAAATAAAGGTATGAAATGCATGTAGATGAGCCCAATGTAAGTTGAAGACCAATCTCTTCAAAGATGAATAGAGAGAGAGAGGGAGAGAGAGAGAGAATTCCCAAATAGTGAAATCCTCTAATGGAGTAGATTCAACAGTTGAAATAGGTAGCAAGTAGATAAATCAACCAACCCTCTAACCTTCTAAATCCTTAGCACTAAAGATTAGACTAAAAGGAATACTCAAATCACCACCCTACTAAGAGAGATAAAGAATTTGAGATTTTGAGAAAAACCAGGCTTCAAGCTCTCATATCATTCATCAAATCTGATTTTTCATGGAGGTAATTAGGTCCATAAATACCGAATGGGAGCGGCAATTAGTTATACATTAGAGGGGCAAGTGGACCAACTAGACGCTTATAAAATATCCCATGAAAATAAATCAAGATGCATAAGATAATTACAATTACTATGAGCTGTATTTTTCAAGATTCATCCTCCATCTTCTAGAGAACCTTTAGTAGGCTCTACTCCTCCAAATGAGGTGATGCCACTTGTTGACTCTTCTGAGTATATGAAGAATCATCCTATGCTAATCAGTCTAAAATTATAGCTGTAACCTCCTCAATCATGCTCATAATCAGAGCCATGCAATTTTTCAATCCTGGACCAACCCTTGCTTAATATTTAGTCCATAACTACCTCAATACTTGGAGTTTGAGTACTATTCAAACTTGTTAGAAAATAAACATTTAGTTTCCATCCATTCATAATTTGGAAAAAGTGGAGCTCATTTTCCTAGTTAACTTTGAGCTAGAAATAAAGCAAAGTGTTCTGTCCAGAAATTGAAAATGAGTTAATGAGGTGGTTTTTGGAGGACTAAGTGGTTAGCTCTTTATTTAGGGCTGCTATTGGCCCAACCAGCTTTTCTAACCCTACTTAGACCTTCTTAAGGACCCTAAGTCAATATTGACCTAGGAGGACCAAGTCCTTGACCTAGGGTCAATATTAGGCCGACTCGGTTCATGACCCTCACTAGTAAGAGTAGGCGCAAGCTTCGAACTTGCTTCACATCATTATCCTTAGGGATTCTTATAATCAATTGAGCATTATCCTCGATAGGGTCTTCTAGGGTTCCCACTTCTGGGTATATTCCCTAGAAATTAATTTTCCTGTATATCGGATATGCTTCCTAAACTTGTCCAATCATTTAGCACCATTCGCCTAGCTCAAAACATTTCAGATGCATCTCACTTAAAATATATTTTGCATCAAAATCCTCATTGTATTACAAACAATGCATTTTCATTCTCAAGAGGGCTAAAAATCCTTAATAATTTCAAATTGACTTTTTTAAATCGTAAAACCACTCATTTTGGCCAAGTATGCATGCAAACGAGTTAACAACCACATGATCATTCACTTTTCAAGGAATGCGACATTAGAACTTGGTTTAGAAGCTAATAGATGCAATCATGTGTAAACACCTCGATTTCTCAATGTTTCAGATGCAAAACTATTCATAATATCACTCAAGACTCTATGCAGTCACTGAAGTATTAAATAAGTTATAAAAGAGCTTGTAACATCTAATTATGACTCACTCTCATAAAAAAGAATGGCCTAACAGTCACAATTAACCACATATCTCAGAGTGCTTGTCATGTCGAATACATTTACACACTTATCAACACACGCCTTTAAGCATCTTGTAAATATGTTTTCTCATCACATTGCTCTCCAACTCAAATGTTCATTTAGACAATTTTAGGAAGCAATCAAGGGGTGTTCAAATGATCGAATTACTTGTTAAAGTAATTAGGGCGTCAATCGTGCAACAAACAGGAAATCCCCAAGTTAATCACTTGGGGAATTCAAACATTCAAGCATCACATGTAAAAATGTCAGGCATGGTTGACACAAGTCAAGTAAGGTTCAATCAAACAGACTCATAGTTCACAGACCATCTAAAATAAGACTTTCAAACACATAGGCGTACCTTGGCCAGTTATGATTATTATAATCTAGCATAGACTTAGCTCATGGCATAAATACATAAAGCACGCTCAATTCATAAGTCATTACAGGAAGGCATGCTTATCACGCAATAATAGCAAATCGTTTATAGTTTCACATAAAGAAGTTCTAAATTTGGTTCCAAATTCAGCAATCATAGCATAATCACACGGCATTAATACACGGCAATATACTTCATAAGTTCGTTTATTCATCGCACAACCCCAACTCCCTCCTCACGGCACCGACCACAATAATCCTCAAAAGCATATCAATTTCAACCCAAATCAATCCACCTACTTCTCATGGATTTTCAATTCATCACAATTTTAATTTAATTGCTGAATCGCCTATCACAAACAATTTATAAATATTTGAAAAAATTAATAGTTTTAGAACTGAGAACCACCCACCGCGCTCCAAGCTTAAAAACCTAACTCCTGGGCTAATTGGGCAATTTTAGGCTGAGCTCGAGTCCCATGTGCATAGGTCGCAGTGGTGGTGGTTCATGTTGAGGTGGATCCGAGTTAGGGATTTGCCTGCTGCCCCTTTACCTCATCCTCGCTGCGCGCATGTCTCATGGCCACTAGCAGAGTAAGCCTGCTCCACCATCTGCCTCTTCACCAACAACCATCGGCATCCACCACAACAGTCGCCCCTCTATTGTCTGTCTCCATCAATCTCTCTTTTATTGTTCTAGATGCTGCACAAATTAGGGCCGCCAGGTGCGACAGTGGCCTTCGCCTGCCCAGCTGTGGCTACACCGGCGGCAATCGTCACTATCATATCTTTTCCTCCTTCAGTCTCTCCCTCTCTCTCTCCTCGCAATGGTTGCCTATCCCACCCATGACAGGGTAGTCAGGAGGCCTAAACCGTGCCGCCGCTGCCATCGCCACCGCCACCAGTAACACCCATCTCCCTTGCTCAACTCCTCTCTCTCTCTCACTCTTTGTGTGTGTGTGTGTGTGTGTGTGTGTGTGTGTGTGTCCTGGGGCGGGGTTGCAGGGTTCCTGGGTAGCATAACCCATCCCCCCTGCTTCCTGATTTCGTGAAGATGGGGCCTCAGCCCCTTTTGTTTCCTTTTTCTTTTATTTTTCTTTTATTTTGTCATGTTGTTGTTGGTTAATACCAATTCAACTTAAGACTCCTGCCCCACAAATTAGATGCGTAAGCCTAATACTTGGTCTGATTTTTGACAAAGTGTTATTTTACATTGGTAAATGTATTGTAAAACTTCAAAACGAATAATAATAACTTCATTTTTAATGAAGTTACGCACGTAAATAAACACAAAACATTAATCCAACTTTTTACAAGAACAAAATTATGGCTAATAAAATTGTTACGCAAATTCATTAGCTACCACTGAAATAAAAATCCCAGTTATTACAATATATATATATATATATATATATATATATATATATATATATATATATATATATATATATATATATATATATATATATATAGTATATATATATATATATATATATATATATATATATATATATATATATATATATATATATATATATATATATATATATATATATATATATATATATATATATATATAATATATATATATATATATATATATATATATATATATATATATATATATATATATATAGTTAAGTCATAATTCATGCATGTTTTTAATAATTAATTTGATTATATTATATATATTATTTTATCTAATTTACTTTATTTTATATATTTTTTAGGTTAAGCATTAATAAAGAAAGAGGAGAAGGGAAGACGTTAAAGTTTAAGTTTTATTTACTAAAGGATTTTATAGGCAAATTCATCAAGTTGGTCTAAAAAAATAATGATTTATGGAAAAATGTTATTTTCATGATGATTTATTTGGGGTAGGGTTATGAGATTACTACATCCTATAAGAAAAGCAAACCCTAACAATGTTATGATATAAAAACTCATTTAATCTCCTCACCTCCTCTCACATTCAGGGCATTATCACCATCAGGCCCTTCTCACCCACCCATCACCACATATCATCATCACCGTATTCTCCTCCTAACCCATAATCTCAGCATCATCATCATCTATTATCAATCGCAGCCACCATCATCATCTTCATCACACACCCGCGCATACATCATCCCCACACCCCATCACCATCATACATGACGACATCATCACCAATCTCGCCAAATTTGAAACAGAGTCCTACCATCTCCTCTTATCATAATCTTCATTACCATCGATCACCATCATCCTCACGTTGATTATCAAGACAAGTAATAGTGTTCCTTTGCTATTGTTTTAATTTCTAGTTTTGCTTAGTGTTAAAGATGAATTCTTTGGATGATTTGTGTAATTTAATTTCTAATATGAGTGGGTAATTTTCTTATAATTAATATAATCTATTTGAAACCATGCTAAATTAATTTTTTTGAAACAAGTTTCATGCTTTATTGTCTAATTGATTTTTATTCCATGATTCTATAAAGATTAGTATTTGTTGTTTATGATATTCGTGTTAAATTACTTAGAATGCATGCTAATTAGTTTTTGAATTCATATGATAGTTTAAAAGACTTTAGTACGTAAAAGTTATAGTCTTTTAGGCATAAGTATCACCCTAATTGACCATGGATGGCTCAAACCCATCTGTTTTAATTAGTTACAAGGCATTAGATGATGCTTTTTTAATACTTAATGCTCTAGTTTGATTAAATTCTTGCGCTGGTGCTAGGGTTATCAAAACTAGTAGGGTTTATATTAGGATTGGATTTAAGGAAACTATAATAATAGGAAAAATGGGGAAGATCCGTTGATGGGTGTCTTCTACGGTCTAACTCATGGATAAATCGACTTGTGCGATGATGATAAATATTAATTTGCATGATGGATATTGATTTTGCTAAGTGCTTTTCATAAGTTTGCTGTGTTTAATAATTATTTGTTGCTTTTTAGTTAATTTCTTTAGTTTGTGAATTTTAATTCTTAAATTTGTAGTTTTTAATATTAATTTTGTTTACCCTCTCCCTCAAAGAGTGGTCTTTTAAGAGTTTCTTGGCAATTTTAGATCAGTTATATTTTGATTTTTAGTGTGATTGAAATTTTCAGATTTATTTTCTATTCTATTTTGCCATTTATTTACTGGTTTGTTATAAATTAGGCTAAAAATAGTCCCTTTTGTGTTTTTTCGTGTTTTTTTTCCTTTTTAGGATTTATTTAGTATCCTAATCTATTGCTATTTAATTTTGCTATTTTCGGAAATTATTTCATAATTTTGCAAAGTTATTTCATGAGTTGAATACGTGCAGGTTTTTATTTTAATAAATCTGAAAATTTTGTGTTTAATTTTTATTTTTGGTTTTCAGGGTTTTATTAAGTTTAGAAAGTTATATAATGCAATCTAGGTAAATTTATTATTTCTTTTTGTATTTAGTTAAGTGCAATTTATTATTTTTTACTTTCAGATGTTACTTCTTGCTTTAATTTTCAGTTAATAGCGTGTAATAACTTCCTGTTTTCAATTTTTCAGAATATTTCGGTTAGGTATTTGCTATTTTATTCCCAGAATTAGGCTTAGAATATTTGGGGGTATTAGTAAGAAATTTTTTAGATTTAAAGAAGTAACGTATATTAGAGTCGCAAACTTTAACTGGCTTACTAGCATAATCTTTTCTCGTGGGATCGATCCCTACCTTTCTATGCTAAAAATCTCATTTATAAATCAAAGTAGTGCTTTAATTTGTAACTCTACGACAAGCTTTACAATACATATATATATATATATATATATATATATATATATATATATATATATATATATCCCTATATATATATATATATATATATATATATATATATATATATATATATATATATAAGGCCCGCTTACCTTGTTTTATGTCAAGCTGTTCGTAACGCCTTTTTACGTTATAGAAACCTATTTTATTTAACGATACGGGTTAAATTAATTATTGACGTGCTTACTTGAGCGATGATTTTACTAAAAAGAATATTTTTGTCGCCAGTAATAATGTTATTATTATTATTGGTTTTGAAAATCCTTCAATGATTTCCAATAAGCGCTATTAATCGTTATTAATGAGTATTAAATCGATTAGGAACCCGAAGACGATTAGGTTGTCAATGTTAGAAGTCGTTCGATGTTAACTAAATCAAAGCTGGATGTAGTTGGGAACAAGTAATCGATGAAATGTTATATTATCGATTTGGGTTTAGAATTCGGGTTATGAATTAGACTAACGGTATCGGATATGAATCAGCCTGGACTAAAAATAAACGAAAGAGAGTAGGGAGGGTCAAATTAGTAAATTCGCACGTGACCCCTTCTTTCTCCTCCTGCCCGTGACCCCCTCCCCCGACACTCTCTCTCTCCTCTCTCTCTACTGCGTCCCCTTCTCCTCCTCTCCTCCTCCATTAACGCAGCTCCAAAGCTCAAATTGGTGGCTGATTTTTGCCACATTAGCTACAAAACTTACCCATTCGACCTCCCCCACAAACTAGCCACCATTTGGTGCTAAAATTAGACAGAAATGGGAAGAACCCACCACGTCTTTGGTGGGTTGGGGTGTTAAATCGGGGCTTGAACGCGTACCCCAGGTATGGCCACGCACTTCAACTCTTAGTTGCTTCAATTTCCTATAAATTAGGGTGGAAATCACCTCCTAAAACAGTCGATTCAACCTCAAATCAGAAAGTGATTTTTGGGTCGGTTCTAGGGTTCAAATTTTGGGAGTTTGGACACGATTTGGGTCTGGTTCAAGCATGGGTGAGCAAGAGCCGAAAGATTTGGAGTTGTTCGAGCCTAAAGTCAAGTCGGTCAGCCCGTCGAACGTACACTTACCTTAGATTCGAGGTGAGGATTCTTTTCCTCCTAAGTTACTACTATTTTTAATGAATTTAACTAAATTTAGATAATGCACGTTGATTTTGAAGTTAAAAATCAGTTTGGATAAATTTAGATTTGAGATTGAGGAATTACAAACATGGTGCTAATTTTGGGTCATTTGGATGGCGAATTGATGCTGAATGTTAATAACTAGACAGTGGAGAAATGTTTAATGAACATAATGTTAGCATAGCGCTGCGATTCCAATAATTTATTAGTTTGAATTCCATTTTAAAGCTTGAGAATGCTAATTGAAGTAGTTGTAGAATGAACTAAATTATGTCTAAAGGTTATGGTTACATCAGTTTAGGTATGTTAATAGTCTATTCGTAGAAATTACTATGAGATGCTATGCCTATGGATATTGGTTTGCGAACTAGAAAGTGAATATCGCTTTGAAGTTTCTGTTTGCATCAGTTTAGTATACATTAAATTCTAAGTTGGCTATTAAGCATGAGTGTCATACCTATATACGATCGTTTTATGTATTATTGGTTTGTGTATGCCACTATTAAACGGAGTTAGTAGTTGGATGGCTTGAGGTAGAATTATTAAGAAATTTGAGGTTCTTCTGGCCGGTGCTGTGTGAGGAAGGAGTTTGGGTTGTGAACTACCGCAATCACGTGGATTGCGAGGCTATGTGTAGCTAACTGAGTAGATCCTGCTCAGTTGTGATATGAAGTGCATAATTGTGCTATTTGTGAGCCCTTTTCCCTCGATATGCTACATGACGTTGTGTGATTAATTCTTGAAACTTTAGACGCCTTTAAAAAGAAAATGTCATTTAGAAAGTTTGTTTTACACATTTAAAAATGCTTTTAAGTTTATCAGTCGTCCATTCGCTTGTCAAAACGTCTAAGGTATAAAGAGGTCCTAAATTGTCGAACTTTTCAATTAGTGACTCGGCTGAATAATCGATAGATTTAGGAAGTTTGAAAGTGAACTAAAAGTGAATTTGAAAATGTTTAAAGCATTGATTTGTTTATAAATTCTCCTTGTGTTTAAAAGAATTTAAACAACCTGGAAAAGAGCACCTTAAGGTGCTAATTATGAAGTTTACCTAATTTATATACTAGTTGCTTGCTTAGGTCTCTATCGAGTTTCAAGCTATGAGCATGTAAAACCAATATGTTTTAAGAAGCATTCACGTTGAAAGTTTACGAAAAAAACTTGTTTACCTTATAAATGAACCAAGTGCCTTAAGTTTTTGGATAATAGCAAGTTTGGAACGTTTTAAGCCTTCAATTTACTCTTACGCCCTCCTTTGAGTTTTAAAAGGGGTTGAAACAAGTTGTAAAATGACAACCGAGGATTTTATTACGAACCTAGTTTGAGTTAAATGCTAACTAAGTACTTTAAGTTCAAATGGATTTCGTTTTACGAATTAACAAATGTATTACGTTATTAAGAAACTTTTAAGTTAAAAACAAAGTCCTTTTACGATTTAGCAAGAAGCTCTTAAGTTAAAAACAAAATTGTTTTATGATTTAGAAAACTTATTGCATTTATAAGAAGTATTTAAGTTAGAAACTAAGTTGTTTTACAATTTAGTAAGTGTATTATGTTCATAAGAAGCTTTTAAGTTGGAAACGAAATGTTTTTATAAACTAGCAAATGTTCTACACTTATAGGAAGCTTTTAAGTTGAAAACGAAGTCGTTTTACGATTTAGCAAACTTATTACGTTTATACGAAGCTTACAAGTTAGACATAAAGTTGTTTTACGATTTAGCAAATTTATTATGTTTATACAAAGCTTTTAAGTTGAAAACGAAGTCGTTTTACGATTTAGCAAACTTATTACGTTTATACGAAGCTTTTGAATTGAAAACGAAGTCGTTTTATGAATTAGTAAACGTATTACATTTATAAGAAACTTTTAATTTAAAAGTAAAGTCGTTTTACGTATTAACCAAGCTTATTACGTTTATAAGAAGCTTTTAAGTTTAAAGCGAAGTCGGTTTACGAATTTACTAGCTTATTACGTTTTTAAGAAGCTTTTAAGTTTAAAAGGGCGTCGATTTCATCTATAGAAGCTTTTAAGTTATTGACGAAGTTGATTTACACGTTAGCAAACTCATTCCGTTTATAAGAAGTTTTTAAGCCAAAAACAAATGAGCTATAAACATTTCAAAACGTTATGGTCGTTTTGTTTAAAAGTAAGAATTCAGCAATCTAAGCAACTGAGGAAGAGAAGTGAAATACTATTTTAAAGAAAAAGAAGTGTTGGGCAATTGGCCAGGGTTAGGAACTGGACTCAAGATATGAATTATCTTGGTGTGAGCTGTTCCTGAAAACTGGACACAAAGATGGCATGAGCTGTTTCTCCCTAAAGAAATGTTAGGAACTGGACTCAAGATATGAATTATCTTGGTGTGAGCTGTTCCTGGGAACTGGACTTAAGATATGTTTTATCTTGGTGTGAGCTGTTCCCCGGATAAGTTATGATGTGTGACACGTAAGAAAACCTTAAGGGGGACTGGACTCAAGATGTGATTATCTTGGCGTGAGTTGCTACCCCACCGAGGACAATATCGAAGTTAGAATTTATCTGCTAAGATGCGTTTTGGCCAAAACTTATGTTCATATACCCCGAGGATAACGTTAGTTATGAGTGACGATCTCACTTAGACCTCCCCTAGCTAGCACAATAAAATGTTTTTATCCTATGAGTAAGTCTTTCATAAGTAAGAAAAGAAGTTGACATTTCGCCGTTTTATGTATTTTAGAAAAGAAAAATTTATAAAGGCTATTATGAGGCTATATTGAACGAGATTTGAAAAGCTTATAAGGGTCATTAGTTAACCAATTTGAAAGAAGTTTCTTTTAAAGAACATGAGCCTCAAGAGGCTAAATAAAGTGTTTTATGAAAAGGAAGAAAGATTTCAAAGGTGCATACCCTGCACATATTTCTTAATGAGTTTCTAAGTATAGTTTAAATGAAGTTTCAAATGAAGTATAGTTACATCCTAGTAATGCATCGTACATTCAAGCTTTTTAATGTGCATATTTAATGAAAGAATGTTTCTTACCAAGTCTTTCTTACCAGTTTAGATGTTCTCAGTACTTTTAGAAAGAATTATAAGCTTTATAGAAGTTGGCATGAATTATAAACCAATCTTGGAATATATGAAGAGCCACGACGTTTTCAAAAGTATGTTTGAGAGCTTCAAACTCAATCCTTGTTGCTTGTTTGATTATGTGCCTAACTATTTGTTCGTAGGGAAGCTTGGCTATTTAGGGCCTAGAAACGAGTTGAGGGGTTAGAATCAAGTTTCAAGGAAAGTAATCTTTCCTTGGGGATTCTGATTGCCTAATATGATAGTAAAGTATAAATGCGTGATATATGGCTATTATTAGTATCATTGCCTGCGACTGTTTTGGGTTTTAAGGAGTAGGGGAATTCTCACTGAGCGTGTGGTTGCTCATCCCTTTATTATTCCCCTTTTTCACAGGTTCAATTTGAGCAAGTATAAGAGATCTTTTGAAGTTGTTTTGATGCCGACCCCTCAGAAATCTCTGCCAGCTTTGCAAAGTGTCTGATGCCTACCACGTTGTAAATTTTAAGTTTATTGTTGTATGTGAAAGCATGTAGTCGGCTCTGTACATGTATATATAGCATTCTGACCCTTGTTTTAGTTGTTTGGTCATTAGTGATCCAGGCAGGTGGCCCGAGGCAGTGAACTTGGGTTATTTTAGCATATGTTATACCTTATTACCAATTTACAGGTACCCTTAGCTGAGCTAAGACCCTAAGATGTTGCTAAAATAGGGGAAACTCTAGTAGTTTTGTTTTAGAATGACTATTTAAATGCTAATCCAAACCCTCGATCTTTAAGAGCCTTAAGGATTTCTTTCTAGGAAGTCCTGGCGGTGTGACTCCTCCTTGGTTTGGGGGCATTGCATTAGGTGGTATCAGAGCCATAAGTTTGCATCATGCATTTGAATAGCATAATGGGCACGTGCTATGTGAAGATGTGTGACTTACGTGGTTATGTGGTCGTGTCTCACTTGGTATTACTTGTGTTAACGAGGGTACGACTTATAATATGTACGTATATACGGGTTCTCCCCTTATTATTCAGTGGTAATGTAGGATAGTTTTCCACATCATGGATTTCGTTTATCTACCCTTTTGGTGGGCCGCTTGGAACGCGGTCATGTTTTGGCAAGCCGCCATGCTCAGAATGGGAGAGCTGGTAGGTGAAACACCTGTGCAGGGTATACTCCCACGGCGGTATTGTATGAGCTACTAGCCCCTAATAATGATCAACCAGCGAATCCAAGTGAATCCACAGCTGATAACTTCTCTAGAAATGACATTTCGGATAAAGAATAGAGTAGGGGTAGCGTGAACCAGGTTAACAAATGTATGTTGTTTGCCAATAAGTTGAATGTAAGCCCTTTTGGTTTATTTTCCTTAAATTATGAAGTATCAGGATGGTGAGATCTTCTCTGACTCCTAATTCACATTATCAGTGTTTAACAAAATAAGTGCGGTTGGTGCTGACCAAATGTTATGGATTCACTAGTTTGCTTAAGCATATACGTACATTTCCGTGCATAAGATATGATGTGCATGTATAATTACGCGAAGGTTAAGCTGAGACTAAACTAGTAGCCACACATAACATCTTTCTTCCACTTACAAATCATTTCATTAAACAAGGAAGTCTACCCCTAGTTGAAATTAGAACTAAGTGATTCCTTGTATAATTGTGTGACAGATGCCTCCTCGTCGCAAACTCATACCAGAACCAACTGTCATGGAGATGATATGTCAGTTTAATAAGCTTAAGCCTCCCAAGTTTGAAGGTGGATCTGACCCTATGGTATACGAGGAGTGGCCTCGGAGAATGGAAAACTTATTTGAGATCATGGAGTGCCTTGAGAGGTTCAAGGGGCACCTAGCTGCTTATTAATTTGAAAAAGAAGCTGAATTCTAGTGGAGGACAGTGAAACCTAGGGTAGATGAACCTGTATTAACCTGGAACCAACTGAAAGCCTTAATGGACGCTCAATATTACCCTCGAGACGTAAGAAGAGTTAAGGAATGGGAGTTTTTATGCTTGGAACAAGGAGAAATGAGCGTAATGGAATATGCAGCCAAGTTCAATGAGCTGAGTCGATTTGCACCAAATCAGGTGGCCACCCAAGAAATGAGGATGGACCACTTCGAACAAGGATTAAGAGGGGAAGTAAAACAGATAATAGTAGGATATACTTATGACAATTTCCAAGAAATGTACCAGAAAGCCGTGAAAATAGCCCACATCATAAGTGAAACCGAGATTGAGAATAGAGAGAAGGATCAAGTAAAGGAGAAATTTGGCCCCGGAGGATCTAATTCTCAGGAAAACATAAACTTCAGGAGGTTTAAGCATGGGATGAAACAAGACAAAGGAAAGCAAGCCGCCCAATGGAAACCGAGGAAAATATGCGACCAGTGTGGACGACAACACCCTGGCCCATGCAGACGCCTTATAGGCCCATGTTTTGGATGTGGTGGTATGGGTCGCAAAGTTGCAAATTGCCCAAAGGCTACATGGAATAGTTGGGGTCATGCTCAGAGATCCGGAACGAGAATCAAGCCAGTGGCACAACGAGATCGCCTAACCATTGGTACTCCCTCAAGGGATAGTAGAAGCAACCAGAAGCCACAAATTGATAGTCGAATGCTTAGCTAGAAGGAAAGGAGACTGGGGAACCTGCTGACATGAGGTCAGGTATTGTCTTGTTAACCAACTTTATGCCCCCATCATGTCATTCTAGTACTGCTCACCCTTTTGCCAGTCTTGATTTGCAAAGGAACTTATTTGTAAACCTCATGAGATGCGTATGCAACATTACATAACCTCTTCCTTAGAAACTATCTACTATACCGATCATACTTGTAGAGATTGAGTTGTTTTAGTGCAAGGGAAAAAGCAGCCTGATGATTTGGAATGAATAGAAATCCAAGGATGGGATGATATTGTGAAGGCAGAACGAATAGATAGCGTAAACTGACTTAGATTGTGAAAGAAATGCGGGTGAAGTACCCCCATTAATTCCTCCATGTAAGCAATTTCAAGGACGAAATTCCTTTAGGGGGGAGAGTGTAAGGCCCGCGTACCTTGTTTTCTGTCAAGCTATTCGTAACGCCTTTTTACGTTATAGAAACCTATTTTATTTAACAATACACGTTAAATTAATTATTGACGTGCTTACGTGAGCGATGATTTTACTAAAAAGAATATTTTTGTCGCCAGTAATAACATTATTATTAGTTTTGAAAATCCTTCAAGGATTTCTATTAAGCGCTATTAATCGTTATTAACAACTATTAAATCGATTAGGAACCCGAAGATGATTAGGTTGTCAATCTTAGAAGTCGTTCGATGTTTGTTAAATTAAACCTGGCTGTATTTGGGAACAAGTAATCGATGAAATGTTATATTATCGATTTGGCTTTAGAATTGGGGCTACGAATTAGACTAGCGATATAGGATATGAATCAGCCTAGATCAAAAACAAACGAAAGAGAGTAGGGAGGGGCAAATTAGTAAGTTCACATGTGACCCCTTCTTTCTCTTCCTGCCAGCGACCCCCTCCCTCGACACACTCTCTCTATCTCTCTCTCTCTACGTCGTCTCCTTCTCCTCCTCTCCTCCTCCATTAACGCGGCTCCAAAGCTCAAATTGGCGGCTGATTGTTGCCACATTTAGCTACAAAACTTACCCATTCGACCTCCCCCGCAAACTAACCACCATTTGGTACTAAAATTGGGCAAAAATGGGAAGAACCCACCACGTTTTTGGTGGGTTGGGGCGCCGAATCGAGGCTTGAATGTGTATCCCGGGTATGGCCATGCATTTCAACTTTTAGTTGCTTCAATTTCCTATAAATTAGGGTGGAAATCACCTCCTAAAACACTCATTTCGACCTCAAATCAGAAAGTGATTTTTGGGTCGGTTCTAGGGTTCAAATTTTGGGAGTTTGGACGCGATTTGGGTCTCGTTCGAGCATGGGTGAGCAAGAGCCGAAAGATTTGGAGTTGTTCGAGCCTAAAGTCAAGTCGGTCAGCCTGTCGAACGTACACTTACCTTAGATTCGAGGTGAGGGTTCCTTTCCTCCTAAGTTACTGCTATTATTAATGAATTTAACTAAATTTAGATAGTGCATGTTGATTTTGAAGTTAAAAATCAGTTTGGGTAAATTTAGATTTGAGATTGAGGAATTACAAACATGGTGCTATTTTTGGGTCATTTGGATGTCGAATTGATGCTGAATGTTAATAACTAGACAGTAGAGAAATGTTTAATAAACAGAATGTTAGCATAGCACTGTGATTCCAATAATTTATTAGTTTGAATTCCATTTTAAAGCTTGAGAATGCTAATTGAAGTAGTTGTAGAATGAACTGAATTATGTCTAAATGTTATGGTTACATCAGTTTGGGCATGTTAATAGTCTATTCGTAGCAACTACTATGAGATGCTATGCTTATGGATATTGGTTTGCGAATTAGAAAGTAAATATCACTTTGAAGTTTCTGTTTGCATCAGTTTTGTATACATTAAATTCTACGTTGGCTATTAAGCATGAATGTCATACCTATATACACTCATTTTATATATTGTTGGTTTGTGTATGCCAATATTAAATGGAGTTAGTAGTTGGATGGCTTGAGATGGAACTATTGACAAAATTTGAGGTTGCTGTGGCCGGTGCTATGTGAGGAGGGAGTTTGGGTTGTGAACTACTGCAATCGTGTGGATTGCGAGGCCATGTGTAGCTCACTGAGTAGATTATGTTGAGTTGTGATATGAAGTGTATAAATGTGCCATGTGTGAACCCTTTTCCCCCGATATGCTACATGACATTGTGTGATTAATTCTTGAAAGTTTAGACGTCTTTAAAAAGAAAAGATCATTTAGCAAGTTTGTTTTACACATTTGAAAATGCTTTTAAGTTTGTCAGTCGTCTATTCGCTTATTAGGACATCTAAGGTATAAAAAGGTCCTAAATCGTCGAACTATTCAGTTAGTGACTCGACTGAATAATCGATAGGTTTAGGAAGTTTAAAAGTGAATTAAAAGTGAATTTGAAAATGTTTAAAGCATTGGTTTGTTTATAAATTCTCCTTGTGTTTAAAAGAATTTAAACGACCTAGAAAAGAGCACCTTAAGGTGCTAATTGTGAAGTTTAGCTAATTTATGTACTAGTTGCTTGCTTAGGTTTCTATCGAGTTTCAAGCTAAGAGCATGTAAAACCAATATGCTTTAAGAAGCATTCACGTTGAAAGTTTACGAAGAAAACTTGTTTACCTTATAAATGAACCAAGTACCTTAAGTTTTCAAATAATAACAAGTTTGGAACGTTTTAAGCCTTCAGTTACTCTTACGCCCTCCTTTGAGTTTTGAAAGGGGTTGAAATGACTTGTAAAATGACAACTGAGGATTTTATTACGAACCTAGTTTGAGTTAAATGCTAACTAAGTACTTTAAGTTCCAAATGGATTTCGTTTTACGAATTAACAAATGTATTACATTATTAAGAAACTTTTAAGTTAAAAACAAAGTCATTTTATGATTTAGCAAGAAGCTCTTAAGTTAAAAACAAAATCGTTTTACGATCTAGCAAACTTATTACGTTTACAAGAAGTATTTAAATTAGAAACTAAGTCGTTTTACAATTTAGTAAACGTATTATGTTCATAAGAAGCTTTTAAATTAGAAACGAAATCTTTTTATGAACTAGCAAACATTTTACACTTATAAGAAGCTTTTAAGTTGAAAATGAAGTTGTTTTATGATTTAGCAAACCTATTACATTTATACGAAGCTTATAAGTTACAAATGAAGCCGTTTTATGATTTAGCAAACTTACTACGTTTATACAAAGCTTTTAGGTTGAAAACGAAGTCGTTTTATGATTTAGCAAACTTATTACGTCTATACAAAGCTTTTAAGTTAAAAATGAAGTCGTTTTATGAATTAGTAAACGTATTACATTTATAAGAAACTTTCAATGTAAAAGTAAAGTCGTTTACGTATTAACCAAGCTTATTATGTTTAGAAGAAGCTTTTAAGTTTAAAGTGAAGTCGGTTTACGCATTTACAAGCTTATTGCTTTTTTAAGAAGCTTTTAAGTTTAAAACGGTGTCGATTGACATGTTAATAAACTTATTACATCCATAAGAATCTTTTAAGTTATTGACGAAGTTGATTTACGCGTTAGCAAACTTATTCTGTTTATAAGAAGTTTTTAAGTCAAAAACGAATGAGCTATAAACATTTCGAAAGGTTATGGTCGTTTTGTTTAAAAGTAAGATTTCAGCAATGTAAGCAACTGAAGAAGAGAAATGAAATACGATTTTGAAGACTAAGAAGTGCTGGGCGATTGACCAGGGTTAGGAACTGGACTCAAGATATGAATTATATTAGTGTGAGCTGTTCCTGGAAACTAGACACAAAACTAGCGTGAGTTGTTTTCCCCTAAAGAAATGTTAGGGACTGGACTCAGGATATGAATTATCTTGTATAAGCCGTTCCTAGGAACTGGACTCAAGATATGTTTTATCTTGATGTGAGTTGTTCCCCAGATAAGTTATGATGTGTAATGCGTAAGACGACCTTGAGGGTGACTGGACTCAAGATATGATTATCTTAGTGTGAGTTGTTGCCCCACAGAGGACAATATCGAAGTTAGAATTTATCTGCGAAGGTGCATTTTGGCTAAAAGTTAAGTACGTATGCCCCGAGGATAACGTAAGTTGTGAGTGACGATCTCACTTAGGGGTGGGGTAAACCTCCCCTAGCTAGCACAAAAAGATGTTTTTATGCTATGAGTAAGTCTCTAATAAGTAAGAAAAGAAGTTGACATTTCTCCATCTTATGTATTTTAGAAAAGAAAGATTTATAAAGGCCATTACGGGGCCATATTGAATGAGATTTGAAAAGTTTGTAAGGGTTATTAGACGACAAATTTAAAAGAAGTTTATTTTAAAGAATATGAGATTCAAGAGGCTAACTAGAGTGTTTTAAGGAAAGAAAGAAAGATTTCAAAGGTGCATACCCTACACATTTTTTATGAATGAGTTTCTAAGTATAGTTTAAATGAAGTTTCAAATGAAGTATAGTTACATCCTAGTAATGCATCGTACATTCAAGCTTTTCAATGTGCATATTCAATGAAAGAATGTTTCTTGCCAAGTCTTTCTTACCAGTTTAGATGTTTTCGATACTTTTAGAAAGAATTATAAGCTTTAAAGAAGTTAGAATTATAAACCAATCTTGGAATATATGAACAGTCACTACATTTTTAAAGTATGTTTAAGAGCTTCAAACTCAATCCTTGTTGCTTGTTTGATTATGTGCCTAACTATTTGTTAGTAGGGAAGCTTAGTCGTTGGGGCCTAGAAACGAGCTGAGGGGTTAGAATGAAGTTTTAAGAGTGGTTATCTTTCCTTGGGGATTCAGATTGCCTAATATGATAGTAAACTATGAATGCGTGATGCGTGGCTATTATTAGTATTATTGCCTACAACTGTTTTAGGTTTTAAAGAGCAGGGGAATTCTCACTGAGCATGTGGTTGCTCATCCCTTTATTATTCCCCTTTTTCACAGGTTCAATTTGAGCAGGTAGAAGAGATCCTTTGAAGTTGTTTTGATGTTGACCCCTCAGAAGTTTCTGCCGACTTAGCAAAGCATCTGATGCCTACCACATTGTAAATTTTAAGTTTACTGTTGCATGTAAAAGCATGTAGCTGGCTCTGTACCAGTATATATAGCATTCTAACCCTTGTTTTAGTTGTTTGGTCGCTAGTGATCCGGGCGAGTGGCCCAAGGCAGTGAACTTGGGTTATTTTAGCATATGTTATACCTTATTACCAGTTTGCAGGTACCCTTAGCTGAGCTAAGACCCTAAAATGTTGCTAAAATAGGGGAAACTCTAGCGGTTTTGTTTAGAACAACTATCTAAATGCTAATCCAAACCCCCAATCTTCAAGAGCCTTAAGGATTTCCCTCTAGGAAGTCCTGACGATGTGACTCCTCCTTAGTTTGGGGGCGTTACATTAGGTGGTATCAAAGCCATAGGTTTGCATTATACATTTAGATAGCATAATAGGCGTGTGCTATGTGAAGATAAATGACTTATGTGGTTATGTGGTCGTGTCTTACTTGGTATTACTTGTGCTAACCTATAATATGTACGTATATATGGGTTCTCCCCTTATTATTCAATGGTAAGGTTTTCCACATCATGGATTTCGTTTATCTACCCTTTTGGTGGGCCGCTTGGAATGCGGTCATGTTTTGGAAAGCCACCATGCTCAGAATGAGAGAGTTGGTAGATGAAACACCCCGCGTAGGGTATACTGCCACTGCAATATTGTATGAGCTACTAGCCCCTAATAATGATAAACAAAAGAATCCAAGCGAATCCACGGCTGATAACTTCTCTAGAAATGACATTTCGGATAAAGAATAGAGTAGGGGTAGCATGAAGCAGGTTCACAAATGTATGTTATTTGCCAATAAGTTGAATGTAAGCCCTTTTAGTTTATTTTCCTTAAATTGTGAAGTACTAGGATGGTGAGATATCCCGTGACTCTTAAGTCACATTATCAGTGTTCAATGAAATAAGTGCAGTTGGTGCTAACCAAGTGTTATGGATTCACTAGTTTGTTCAAGCATATACATGCATTTCCTAGCGTAAAATATGATGTGCATATATAATTATACGAAGGTTAAGCTGAGACTAAGCCAGTAGCCATACATAACATCTTTCATCCACTTGCAAATCATTTCATTAACTAAGAAAGTGTCCGGCGGGGGGAGCGAGTAGAATCCAGAACACCCCCTGCGTACCCCTAGTTCAAATTAGAACTAAGTAATTCCGTGTGTAATTACATGACAGATGCCTCCTCGCCGCGAACTCATACCAGAACCAACTGCCATGGAGATGATATGTCAGTTTAATAAGCTTAAGCCCCCCAAGTTTGAAGGTGGAGCTGACCCTATGGTATGCGAGTAGTGGTCTCGGAGAATGGAAAACTTATTTGAGATCATGGAGTGCCCTGAGAGCTTCAAGATACACCTAGCCGCTTACCAATTTGAAAAAGAAGCTGAATTCTATTGGGGGATAATGAAGCCTAGGGTAGGTGAACCTGTATTAACCTGAAGCCAACTAAAAGCCTTAATGAACACTCAATTTTACCCTCGAACATAAGAAGAGTTAAGGAACGGGAGTTTTATGCTTGAAATAAGGAGAAATGAGCGTAATGGAATATGCAGCCAAGTTCAATGAGCTGAGCCAATTTGCACCAAATCAGGTAGCCACCCAAGAAATGAGGATGGACCCCTTCGAACAGGGACTAAGAGGGGAAGTGAAACAGATAATAGTAGGACATACTTATGACAGTTTCTAAGAAATGTACCAGAAGGCTGTGAAATAGCCCGCATCATAAGTGAAACTGAGATTGAGAATAGAGAGAAGGATCAACTAAAGGAGAAATTTGGCCTCGGACGATCCAACTCTCAGGGAAACATAAACTTCAGGAGGTTTCAACATATGATGAAATAGGACAAAGCAAAGCCAGCCGCCTAATGGAAACCGAGGAAAACATGCGACTAGTGTGGATGACAACACCCTGGCCTATGCAAACGCCTTGCGAGCCCATGTTTTGGATGTGGTGGTATGGGTAACAAAGTTGCAAATTGCCCAAAGGCTACATGGAATAGTCAGGGTCACACTCAGAGATCCGGAATGAGAATCAAGCCAGTGGCACAACGAGATCGCCTAACCATTGGTACTCCCTCAGGGGACAGTAGAAGCAACCAGCAGTCACAAATTGACAGTCGGATGCTTAGCTAGATGGAAAGGAACTGGGGAGCCTGCTGACACGAGGTTAGATATTCTCTTGTTAACCAACTTTATGCCCCCATCATGTCATTCTAGTACTGCTCGCCCTTTTGTCATTCTTGATTTGCAAGGGAACTTGTTAGTAAACCTCATGAGATGCATATGCAACATTATATAACCTCTTCCTCAGAAACTATCTGCTATACTGATCATACTTGTAGAGATTGAGTTGTTTTAGTGCAAGGGAAAAAGCTCCCTGATGATTTGGAATGAATAGAAATCCAAGGATGGGATGCTATTGTGAAGGCGGAATGAATAGCTAAGCGTAAGGTGACTTAGATTATGAAAGAAATACGGGTGAAGTACCCTCATTAATTCCTCCAAGTGAACAATTTCGAGGACGAAATTCCTTTAAGGGGGAAGAGTTCAAGGCCTGCGTACCTTGCTTTCTATGAAGCTATTCATAACGCCTTTTTATATTATAGAAACCTATTTTATTTAATGATACGAGTTTAATTAATTATTGACGTGCTTGCGTGAGCGATGATTTTACTAAAAAGAATATTTTTGTTGTCAGTAATAATATTATTGTTATTAGTTTTGAAAATCCTTCAATGATTTCTAATAAGCGCTATTAATCGTTATTAACAAGTATTAAATCGATGAGAAACCTGAAGACGATTAGGTTGTCAATCTTAGAAGTTCTTCGATGTTTATTAAAACGAACCTGGCTATGTTTGGGAACAAGTAATTGATGAAATGTTATATTATCGATTTGGGTTTGGAATTCGGGTTACGAATTAGACTAGCAGTATCGGATATGAATTAGCCTGGAGCAAAAATAAAGGAAAGAGAGTAGGGAGGGGCAAATTAGTAAATTCACACATGACCCCTTCTTTCTCCTCCTTCCCACAACCCCCTCCCCTGACACACTCTCTCTCCTCTCTCTCTGCTACGTCTCCTTCTTCTCCTCTCTTCCTCCATTAATGCGGCTCCAAAGCTCAAATTGGAAGCTGATTTTTACCACCTTTAGCCGCAAAACTCACCCATTCGACCTCCCCTACACACTAGCCACCATTTGGTACTGAAATTGGGCAGAAACGGGAAGAACCCACCATGTTTTTGGTCGGATGGGGCAACGGATCAAGTCTTGAAAGCGCACCCCAGGTATGGCCATGCACTTTAACTCTTAGTTGTCTCAGTTTCCTGTAAATTACGGTGGAAATCACCTCCTAAAACTCTCGATTCAACCTCAAATCATAAAGTGGTTTTTGGGTCGGCTCTAGGGTTCAAATTTTGGGAGTTTGGGCACGATTTGGGTCTAATTCAAGCGTGGGTGAGCAAGAGCGAAAAGATTTGGAGTTGTTCGAGCCTAAAGTCAAGTCGGTCAGCCCATCAAACGTACACTTAGCTTGGATTCGAGGTGAGGGCTCCTTTTCTCCTAAATTTCTACTATTTTCAATCAATTTAACTAAATTTAGATAATGCGTGTTGTTTTTGAAGTTAGAAATCAGTTTGGGTAGATTGAGGAATTATGAACATGATGCTGATTTTGGGTCATTTGGATGTCGAATTAATGCTGAATGTCAATAACTAGACAGTAGAGAAATGTTTAATAAGCAGAATGTTAGCATAGTGTCGTGATTCCAATAATTTATTGGTTCGAATTCCGTTTTAAAGCTTGAGAATGCCAATTGAAGTAGTTGTGGAATGAGCTGAATTATGTCTAAAGGTTATGGTTACATTAGTTTGGGCATGTTAATAGTCTATTCGTAGTAATTACTATGAGATACTATGCCTATGGATATTGGTTTGCGAACTACAAAGTAAATATCGCTTTGAAGTTTCTATTTGCATCAGTTTAGTATACGATAAATTCTAAGTTGGCTATTAGGCTTGAATGTCATACCTATATACGATCTTTTTATATATTGTTGGCTTGTGTATGCCAATATTAAACGGAGTTAGTTAGATGATTTGAGGTGGAACTATTAAGAAATTTGAAGCTCTTGTAGCCGGTGCTGTGTGAGGAGGGAGTTTGGGTTGTGAACTACCGTAATCGTGTGGATTGCGAGGCCATGTGTGGCTCATTGAGTAGATTCTGCTGAGTTGTGATATGAAGTGTATAAATGTGCTATGTGTGAACCCTTTTCCCCCGATATGCTACATGACGTTATGTGATTAATTCTTAAAACTTTAGACGTCTTAAAAAAGAAAAGGTCATTTAGAAAGTTTGTTTTTCGCATTTGAAAATGCTTTTAAGTTTGTCAGTCGTCTATTCTCTTGTTAGGACGTCTAAGGAGTAAAAAGGTCCTAAATCGTCGGACTATTCAGTTAGTGACTCGACTGAATAATCAATAGGTTTAGGAAGTTTGAAAGTGAACTAAAAGTGAATTTGAAAATGTTTAAAGCATTGGTTTGTTTATAAATTCTCCTTGTGTTTAAAAGAATTTAAACGACTTCGAAAAGAGCACCTTAAGGTGCTAATTATGAAGTTTAGCTAATTTATATACTAGTTACTTGCTTATGTCTCTATTGAGTTTCAAGCTGCGAGCATGTAACACCAGTATGTTTTAAGAAGCATTCACTTTGAAAGCTTACGAAAAAAACCTGTTTACCTTATAAATGAACCAAGTACCTTAAGTTTTCAAATAATAACAAGTTTGGAAAGTTTTAAGCCTTCAGTTTACTCTTACGTCCTCCTTTAAGTTTTAAAAGGCATTGAAACGAGTTGTAAAATGACAAGTGAGGATTTTATTACGAACCTATTTTGAGCTAAATGCTAACTAAGTACTTTAAGCTCCAAATGGGTTTCGTTTTACAAATTAACAAATGTATTACGTTATTAAGAAACTTTTAAGTTAAAAACAAAGTCGTTTTATGATTTAGCAAGAAGCTCTTAAGTAAAAAACAAAATCGTTTTATGATTTAGCAAACTTATTACGTTTATAAGAAGTATTTAAGTTAGAAACTACGTCGTTTTACGATTTAGTAAACGTATTACGTTCATAAAAAGCTTTTAAGTTAGAAACGAAATCTTTTTACAAACTAGCAAACATTTTACACCTATAAGAAGCTTTTAAGTTGAAAATGAAGTCGTTTTACGATTTAGCAAACTTATTACGTTTATACGAAACATATAAGTTAGAAACGAAGTCGTTTTACGATTTAGCAAACTTATGACATTTATACCAAGCTTTTAAGTTGAAAACGAAGTTGTTTTATGATGTGGCAAACTTATTACGTTTATACAAAGCTTTTAAATTGAAAACAAAGTCGTTTTATGAATTAGTAAACGTCTTACGTTTATAAGAAGCTTTTAAGTTAAAAGTAAAGTCGTTTCACGTATTAACCATGCTTATTATGTTTATAAGAAGCTTTTAACTTTAAAGTGAAGTCGGTTTACGTATTTACAGGCTTATTGCGTTTTTAAGAAGCTGTTAAGTCTAAAAGGGTGTCGATTTACGTGTTAACAAACTTGTCACGTCTATAAGAAGCTTTTAAGTTATTGACGAAGTTGATTTACGCGTTAGCAAACTTATTCCGTTTATAAGAAGTTTTTCAGCCAAAAACGAATGAGCTATCAACATTTCGAAAGGTTATGGTCGTTTTGTTTAAAAGTAAGATTTCAGCAAAGTAAGCAACTGAAGAAGAGAAATGAAATACCAATTTAAAGACTACGAAGTGCTGGGCAATTGGCAAGGGTTAGGAACTGGACTCAAGATATGAATTATCTTGGTGTGAGCTGTTTCTGAAAACTGGATGCAAAGATGGTGTGAGCTGTTTCCCCCTAAAGAAATGTTAGGAGCTGGACTCAAGATATGAATTATCTTGGTGTGAGCTGTTCCTGGGAACTAGACTCAAGATATGTTTTATCATGATGTGAGCTATTCCCCAGATAAGTTATGATGTGTGACGCGTAAGAAAACCTTGAGGGGGACTGGACTCAAGATATGATTATCTTGGTGTGAGCTGTTGTCCCACAGAGAATAATATCGAAGTTAGAGTTTATTTGCTGAGACGCGTTTTTAGTCAAAAGTTAAGTACGTATACCCCAGGGATAACGTGAGTTGTGAGTGACGATCTCACTTAAGGGCAGTGTAAAGCTCCCCTAGCCAGCATAATGAGATGTTTTTATACTATGTGTAAGTTTCTAATAATCAAGAAAAGATGTTGGCATTTCATCATTTTATGTATTTCAGAAAAGAAAGATTTATAAGGGTCATTAGAGGACCAATTTGAAAGAAGTTTCTTTTAAAGAATATGAGCCTTAGGAGGCCAACTAAAGTGTTTTTAAGAAAATAAAGATTTGAAAGGTCCATACCCTGCACATATTTTATGAATGAGTTTCTAAGTATAGTTTAAATGAAGTTTCAAATGAAGTATAGTTAAATCCTAGTAATCCATCGTACATTCAAGTTTTTCAATGTGCATATTCGATGAAAGAATGTTTCTTGCCAAGTCTTTCTTACCAGTTTAGATATTTTCAGTACTTTCAGAAAGAATTATAAGCTTTAAAGAAGTTGGCGTGAATTATAAACCAATCTTGGAATATATGAAGAGTCACTGCATTTTCAAAAGTATGTTTGAGATCTTCAAACTCAATCCTTGTTGCTTGTTTGATTATGTGCCTAACTATTTATTAGTAGGGAAGCTTGGTCGTTTAGGGCCTAGAAACGAGGTGAAGGGTTAGAATGAAGTATTAAGGGTGGTGATCTTTCCATGGGGATTTTGATTGCTTAATATGATAGTAAAGTATGAATGCTTGATATGTGGCTATTATTAGTATTATTGCCTACAACTGTTTTGGATTTTAAGGAGTAGGGGAATTCTCACTGAGCGTGTGGTTGCTCATCCCTTTATTATTCCCTTTTTTCACAGGTTCAATTTAGCCAGGAATAAGAGATCCTGTGAAGTTGTTTTGATACTGACCCCTCAGAAGTCTCTGCCAGCTTTGCAGAGTGTCTGATGCCTACCACGTTGTAAATTTTAAGTTTATTGTTGTATGTGAAAGCGTGTAGCCGGCTCTGTACCTGTATATGTAGCATTCTGACCCTTGTTTTAGTCTGGGCAAATGACCCGAGGCAGTGAATTTGGGTTATTTTAGCATATGTTATGCCTATCTACCAGTTTATAGGTACCCTTGGCTGAGCTAAGACCCTAAAATGTTGCTAAAATGGGGGAAACTCTAGCAGTTTTATTTTAGAATGGCTATCAAAATGCTAATCCAAACCCTTGATCTTTAAAAGCCTTAAGAATTTTCCTCTAGGAAGTACTGGCGGTGTGACTCTCCCTAGGATGGGGGCGTTACATTAGGTGGTATCAGAGCCATAAGTTTGCATGATGCATTTAGATAGCATAATAGGCATGTGCTATGTGACGATACATGACTTATATGCCTATATGATCTATCATGCTTGGTATCACTTGTGTTAATGAGGGTACGACCTATAATATGTATGTATATACCAGTTGTCCCCTTACTATCACAGTGGTAGTGTAAGATGGTTTTGCACATCGGCGATCGCGTTTACCTCCCTTTTTGGTTGGCCGCATAGAATGCGGTTATATCCTGGCATGCAATGGATGATTGGGAAGAAGTTGAGGAGGGAGACTTTAATTTTTGTGAAGTAGTTTGGTCTCATTGCAAGAAGAACAACTTTAGAAGCAGTGAATCTTGTGAGAAGACTTACGGAATTCTAGAGGGATAGAAAAAAAGGGGGGGATTTGCATATGGTGTTCATTTATATTGAGAAGGCTTGTGATAGGGTGCTTTGAGAAGTGCGTTGGAATTGTTAAAGAAAGAATTATTTGCCTTTTTATTATGTTAGCATTATTAAAGATATGTATGAGAGAGCAGAGACTAAGGATTAGGATGCTAGGAAGAGACCTAAAGGACTTCCTTGTTGATATTAGATTATATCGAGAATTGGCTTTAAGCCCTTTTACAATCGTTACGGATGAGTTCACAAATGGTATGTAGGATGAAATACCATGGTGAATGTTGTTTGCTGCCTATATTATCTTAATAGAGAAACACTTGAAGGAACCTATCAATATGTTACAAAAGTAGAGAAGTATTTTGGAGTTTAAAGGTTTTAGATTGAGTACCTTGAATGTAAGTCAAATGAAAAGAATGAAGAGGCACACGAGGAACTCACCATTGATATGATGATACCAAAGATTAAGAAGTTTAAATACTTAGATTGATCATACAAGGCAACGAAGATATCGATGAGAACATTGGCTTTATAATATGAGGCTGGGATGACAAAAATAGAGTCATACGTTTAGAGTGTTGTGTTATAAGAAAATCCCAGGTTATAGGACAGATGAGCAGAATTGGATTGATATATAGTTATGTAAGATTGGATGAGATTAGTAATAAAGCTTTTAAAGGGAAAGTATGAGTGATACCTAAAGAGCATAAGATGAGGGGAGTAAGGCTTGGATGATTGGTCATATCAAGAGAAAGGATACAGCTGCACTTGCAAAGGTGTGAGAGCATTGCCCTTCGGGCCTGTAATGGGATAGAGGAAGGCCAAGGAAGCCCACCAATGTTAGTCCTAAAGCAGTTGCATGTTAACCCCTAGATGAAATTAGAACTAAGTGATCCTTTGTATAATTATGTGACAGATGCCTCTTCGATGCGAACTCATACCAGAGCCAACTACCATGGAGATAATATGTCAGTTTAGTAAGTTTAGGCCACCCAAGTTTGGAGGTGGGGCTGACCCTATGATATATGATGAGTGGCTTCGGAGAATGGAAGACTTATTTGAGATCATGGAGTGCCCTGAGAGGTTCAAGGGCACCTGGCCACCTATCAATTTGAAAAAGAAGCTGAGTTCTGGCAGGAGTCAGTGAAACCTAAGGTAGGTGAACATATGTTAACCTAGAACCAACTGAAAACCTTAATGGACGCTAAGTATTACCCTCAAGACGGAAGAAGAGTTAAGGAGCGGGGAGCTCTTATGCTTGAAGCAAGGAGAAATAAGCATAATAGAATGTGCGGTGAAGTTCAATAAGTTGAGCCAATTTGCACCAAATCAAGTGGCCACTGAAGAAATGAGAATGGACCACTTCGAACAAGGATTAAGAGGGGAAGTGAAGCAGATAATAGCAGGAGATACTTATGGTAGTTTCCAAGAAATGTACCAGAAGGCTGTGAAAATAGCCCGCATCATGAGCAAAACCGATATTGAGAATAGAGAGAATGACCAAGTAAAGGAGGAATTTGGCCCCGGAGGATCCAATTCTCATACAAACAGACATTTCAGGAGGTTTAAACATGGGAAGAAACAGGATAAAGAGAAGCAAGCTGCCCAATAGAAACCGAGGAAACTTGTTAGTAAGCCTCATGAGATGCATATGCAACATTACATGATCTCTTCCTTAGGAACTATCTGCCATATCGGTCATACCTATAAAGATTGAGTTGTATAATACAAGGAAAAACACTCCCTGATGATTTGGCACGACCAAAAATCCAAGGATGGGATGCTATCGTGAAGACGGAATGAATAGCTAAGCGTAAAGTGACTTGGATTGTGAAAGGAATGCAAGTGAAGTACCCCCCCCAATTAATTCCTCCAGGTAAGCAATTTCGAGGATGAAATTCTTCCAAGGGCGGAGAGTGTAAGGGCCGCGCACCTCGTTTTCTATCAAGCTATTCGTAACGTCTTTTTATGTTATAAAAACCTATTTTATTTAACGATATGAGCTAAATTAATTATTGATGCGCCTATGTGAGCGATGATTTTATTAAAAACAATATTTTTGACGCCAGCAACAACATTATTGTTATTAGTTTTGAAAATCATTCGATTATTTCTAATGAGCGTTATTAACGATTATTAGCAAGTACTAATTCTAGTAGGAACCCGAATACGATTAGGTTGTCAACTTTAGAAGT